>JASGXE010010329.1:0-31975 GCA_030068105.1 Sinentomon sp. SZTP_YWyxl | reverse complement strand
CTATACGTAGCGGGCATCAACATGTGCTAGAGCATTCCACTGGTCTGTGATGATGATCTTGTGCAATTTTCATGAAGAATCTCAATCCCATGCTATTACTATTAGACTATGTTTCCCAGTCTCTTCCATAGAGGGTGCATTTTTTCTCTTGCTCGCGCAAGAAGAGGGCAATGTGGACTGCAATTCGGTCGGTCATTTTGGACTCCATTTCGAAATTTGATATTTTTTTGCTTTTCAGTTGTTTATCATGGGTACAGTAGCGAGAAAATTACTCGTGCCTTAAGTACATGCCGGTTTTTCGATCTTTCAAAGTAAACTGGGAGAGTTGTGTTGATTTCAGATTCAAGAAATCGGATTTTGTTGAACGGTATATGCGTCAAATCATTACTGGAATACAAGTTTTAATGGGATCGAGATTTCCCCGAAAATTCAAGATAGAAAAGATACCATATGTGGTACAATTAATTTTCTCGCCGCTGACATGTTATAGACCAACATGGTACGAGTGCAGAGATCACGGATCTCTTCTATTCTCATGTCGTGTTCACCGATACTTTCTCTCCAGAAGGCCTCTACTCTTGTTGTTTTTGTTGTTACAATTGATCTCATAAAAAATGAGTACCTGCTTCTTGTTTGTTTGTTGTAGATCCGGGGTCATAATATTGGTGATTTGGATCCTCTTGGTATTCAGCACGCTGACCTTGATAGCAAAACTCCACCTGAACTTGTTTATTTAAATTATTCATTTGGTAGGTAAGAGGAGGATGGGGGGATGAAATAATGTGGTCGTTGTTCACTCCTTGTCAAAATAATGCCTAGTCTATGTCTCATTTAGCATAGCCACGCCTGCCTGCTTGCCTTGCTTTTAAGGTCGATTCACACTGAGGCAGTTTCATGCTGCATTTTGCAGGCTGTGTCATGTCGAAGCTTGCACTACATGGCCAAAGCAAACCACACAGTTTTGTGTCCCTCCTTATGGAACGTTGACAGAAGGCATGGCAAGCATCATGGGTTTTGCTGCCCCATCATCGGCATAACCAAGGTGTGAATCGGCCCTTTGAAACATGTCTTATTTCCATTCCGTTACATCATCAATCTGTCGGCTGTCCATGTAATTGCATTTTGGCTGGCCTTTGGTGTCCTCACGCCAGTTGTTCATTTCTGAAATATTGCGCTTCCTTCACCATGCCAGTAATGTTCTTGCCTGTTTATGCTTGCCTGCTTTCGTAGGTACTTCCTGCTGAGGACTGGTGCTAGTTAGCCGTGCACTCTTCTCATCACTCTCTCGCTCTCTCCTCTCTCTCACACTTTCAATTGTTCTGATAAGGTAAAGATACTCATATTGCTAGAGCACGCTGAAAATAGTTTTGGAAAATTTCGCTCAAAAGTCTAAAAATTTCGTTGTTTGGCGGTGGAAATAAAAATGCAAGAACCTGCCAAAAACGCATTTTCAGTCATTTTTACAATGTGTCTACTTTGAATTTCACAGGAACAACACATCAGAAAAATGATGCAAATACGCTGATTAAGAAACTGAGAAAAGAGCAAAAGAAAGCTCAGTCTTTCAAATGTTTTTGCGCAATTTGCTAACCGCTTAAAAACAAGGAAAAACGTAACGTTTTCGCATGTAGTCGTGAGAAAAAGGAGATATTTCGTGGAAATAAATGAAATTCGTGGAAATTTTCATATTTCGTGGAAAATCGCCCATTCACAATTGCTGGAATTGCCTTTTAATTGACTGAAATGATAAAGAAATCACAAAAGATGGTTGAAATGGCTGATTTCATTTTGGCGGTGCCAATCCCTTATCACCATTTAAATGTGCTCTACGTATTGCTCATGTTCGTAAATTGAAAAACCATACCTAATCACTTTTGGCAAGGCATTGAAACAATGGAGATTGCATGTTCACAGAATTTAAATCACTAACTTGACTCCTGAATCAATTTGAGGCATGACGTTTCGGGAGTATCACACCCCTCGTTGACGGAATGATTGAACTCAAGTCAACGATGCCTTCTTTCGTCAACGAGGTTGCGATGCCCCCAAAAAGTCACACCTCAAATTAATTCGGAGATCTAAATAGTGTTAAGTTAGTGATTAAATTTCTGTGAACATGTAATATCCAAGCTTCGTCGACTTGCCAAAAGTGAATAGGTATTTTTGATAGGCGAGAAAGGTATGGTAGGTAAGATTTGGGGGTATTGTGGTCCTTTGGTCTTCACTCTCTCTGTTTTGAATTGTACCGATTCATCAGTTTGCAGATGGTATCAGACGATAACCATTAGCTGTAGCATGGCCATTGTTTAGCGCTATAATTCTTTTCTAGTTATTCTTATCTAGGGTTCTGCGATCGCATATCTTGAGAGCTCTGTACATCAGAATTTTCCATGTTGCGTCCTGAAGGGTGGTGGCAAGATCTGCAGTTAAGTTGGCAATCAGTGTTGGTTGATTTCCGAATGATGCCATACCATCTAGGAAGGGAAGAATTTCTAGTCCCGATTTCCAAATTTGATTTGTCTTGTTTCTCTTGACATCTGATTAGAAAACCTTGATCTGAAAGTTTGCTAAAATGATTTTTCTGAATGATATTGGGGTGGTGTTGTGTTGCTTTGTTCTGGGGTCTTGCTTTTTCTTTTACGTTCTTTTAAACACGTTCCCTTCCACTTTGGCTGAGCTGGCTGCAGGCTTTGCATGAATTGCATCGGGCTGAAGTGTTCATTTTGACCATGTTGTCTGACATATAATTGGTAGTTTAACTTTTTTGCCTGATATAATTCGCAGTTGACTTTGTAGATACCGGTGATTCTTTCAACATTCTTGGCATGCTTTACCCATGTCGCTGCATCCAGTTCATTGTCATCCTGTCTTGCACCAAAGAGTTCATGGAACTAGGAATTTCGGTTGCATTTCACTAACAATTAATATACCTAGTGCAATTTTTACCTAATTTATGTGTCTTTGCACAACACCTTTTCTCAATTTTATGCCTAAAACTAAGGCACCTACCATACACATAACAACATGAATTTGTAATAGTAACACTACCATTCCAGTTCCATTTTCCCATCGGGTGTTTATGATCGTAATCAGGAATAGACTGAATGAATTCCTCTGCGCTAACAGCCAATGCTGCTTTTTTTAGATTTTGGCATATCAACCCCGAAATGAATGAAATGGTGAAGAAAATGGCCTGCTTGTGTTACTCACAATAACTAGTTGCATTTCTCGTAGATCTTTGGAACTGTGGTTGTAAATTGTTGTTACATTAGGTCCCTACATTGTTCATTGTCTTGTGCTGAAATTGCAACTGTGCAAGTAGAGATGTGAAACAAATGTTGACCCATACACGTGTTGGAGAAACACCAATTGAATAGACTCATGCCATCACCTTCACTTTCCACTCTTCTAGGATGCATACCATCCACACTGTTAGTTTTCAGCCACTGTGAACAACCAGCGAAAAAACGGGAGGGAAGTTTAGTATTGCTGAAAATTGGGGTAGTAGAGACAGGTTCGGCTGGTTTAGCATCAGAGTAAAACTTGGCAAAAATGAAAAATCGTCCTGACCTTTGTTTGTTGCCCTCCGGTCCGTGGTAGACCTCAAAACTTGTTTGGAAATCGGGATTTTTTCGGATTTGTATCCCCGGAGGAAAAAACCTCGCTGACAATCGACAGTCTCATTGTTTTTAGGAACATATCCAGAAGTGAAGCTTGAAGGAAACTGAGTTGGTCCAGCAGATGATGCTGTGTCGTCCGCTGAACCAACTCAGTTTGCTTCAAGCACCAGAGGAAGGTGGAGAGATTCCTCCGGAACATTGTGTGATTTAACACCTTGAGAGAGGCAATTACTTCAAACTAACACTGTGTTTTCTTACCAAATAGCATAGGTCACTACACTCTAGACATGGTACCCTCACTGTTATGTTTCCTATTCATATTTTTTTTTTCTATTTCAATGGATAATCGCAGAGGAAAGAGATATGGACAGGGTGTTCAAGTTGCCATCAACAACATTCATCGGTGGACAGGAGAAGTCTCTTCCTCTGAGAGAGATCTTACAGAGGCTTGAGAATGCGTACTGTCGTCATGTTGGTCTTGAATTTATGTTCATTAACTCATTGGAACAGTGCAATTGGATTAGGCAACGGTTTGAAACGCCTGGTGTTATGCAATTCACAGCCGACGAGAAGAAGTTGATCATTGGCCGATTGGTCCGAGCCACAGGGTTGGTTATGGTTGTGGTTCACTCACTCACTTACTGACCCGCTGCTCATGTGTCCCTAATGCAACTGGAATCTATTAAACCTGGCTGTCTTTTGTTGAGAAGATTTTATCGTTGGACAATTTTGTTTGCCAACTTTCTGCAAATACCCATAATGTTTTTGAGTTTGGGGATGGATTTTGCTTTGCGCTTGCCGCAACACGTGCGTGGAAATAGTTAAATTGGTTGGAGCTTTTTTTGCTTTTGACACGTGGGGTGAATCAAAGCAACTGCCATGCATTTTAGAAACCGTTCATTGAAACCGTTCAGAAGAATTTGTCAAAAAAAAATCCTGGGAAATGCGAGCTCCTTGTTAACAATAACGTTCATTTGAAATTTCGCAAGCATATTGGTCAGTTGGTTTTGCCACAGTGGTATTTTATTTTATTTTATTTCACAAAGGCACTGAGCATCATAAATTGTTTTTTTTTAATGTCTACATGAGCTATGAAATCTCCTGGACTTCCATCCAAGTCCGTCCAATCCAGATAGATTCAACCCTAAAAATTTCCACCTTTGACGTTCTAGTTTTCCGTTGCTGTTGATGTACATAATCAAACATTTGCTTTCAGAAGATGATTAGTTTTTTTAAGTCCTTATTGTTTCTCGAGTCAATTTGCGTGCCAGTTTTTGCCATTTGAAGATGCAGAAATGGTAAAAAAATCAAACTAGGTACTTTCTTTTGTTAACTTAAATGCAACCAGTTTAATTCTAAGCAAAACAGTGAAACCCTGCTTTGCTAGATCACAAAGAATACATTTAACCGATTTCCAAAACGATGATAAATCGCCAATCGGCGATCGCCTCGATCCGCAGATCTAGGAACTGTGAGCTGGTTAACCTTGCCATTCGCCGCATCGATGTTAATCCAAATTTTTTATGGTCGACCAGATTGCCACTCGTCAATCTGCCGATTGATCTTCGTTTTGGAAATTGGCCGATTAAGGGGGGACCATACCCTCACGATGAGTTTTTTCATTTCTTGGCCGATTTTGATGAAATTTGGAGGGCAGTTGGACACCATTTAAGGTAGGTTCTGCACAAAATTTCAGATCTCTAGGTCAATTGGTTCAGCAATGGCAAGCATTTTTCTGCCAAAAATAGGCAAAACTTCTTCAAAACACCACAGATCAGTGGAGAGAGATAAAAGAGTCCAGTTTGCGGCAAAGTGACCAGAACTGAGCTAAAAAGTGGCTGATGGAAGTGGAACTTTTAGTTTTTGCACCATACGCATTCTGAAATCGATTTCTGCAAGATATTTTCAATTAGCATAAAAAAACCATCCACACAGTATCAAAGACACAAAAAAGTCGATCCACAATTCAAATATCAAACGGTGGGGAGTTCAAGTCGGGGTTTAATCTGCTGCCGGAGCAAATTAATCCGTTGCCAAATTAAAACTGAGGCATCAAATTAGACCTCGAATTATTAAACCGGAGAGTTCAATCGTAAATAATCTGAGGAATAAGGCCATCCGGGAACAGATAGTCCCCGGCACAAATTTTGCTGCCGTGGCCAAAAATCGGAGAGATCAAGTTGTACTTGCGCCGCGGCGTAGTTGTTTGCGATCAGTGATTGGCTGCTGGAGACGATGACGCCATTGTTGACGTTTTTTGCGTTTGTTTCAAAGCAGCCCAAAATAAAAAACAGAAACCGGAGCATCGCTGGAAGTAAAGATTGCATGATCTACGCATTCAGGGCAGATGCTCGGTCTACCTGCGGCAGGGGTCCCATGTAGTTGTTACCCTTTGAAATCACTAGCCAATAAATTTTAATATCCTGAACAAGCGTCTGGAGAATGAGCATTGGATTTTGAGAGAGAACACATTGCTCAAAGGTGTTTAGTTTTGTCTCAGATTTGGAAATGCTTGGGTTCCACTCAGTCGTTCGCATACTCGGCATCGGTGCAAGAACATCACAACCGAAGAGAAGGTCGCCGATCTGAGATCCCCACTGTCGCCGATTTCGTCGTGTCGCACCACCGAGGGCTGGTAATCGTCGGACATTCAAATGGATGCGGCTAGGAAAGAGTATTTTCGGCCGCGACGTCAGTCAATGGAAGAAGGATCGATCCAAGGAGACAGAGGAATTCCTCCTCCGCCCAGTGTCGAGCACCTGCTGTGCTCGACAGCAGGATGTCATCTTCATCAATAACTTTCTGAAGATCAGCAGATGTCATCGAAGTACTCGGAGTATTCAACCCAGGACCAGGCTGTCTGGCAAAGCAGCTCACCTGGTTTTGTCACCATTCGGGGGTCAAGGGCTCTTTTCCCTCTCGTGGGACGTGTGGTGACTTCCTCACACTGTGGATGCGTGAGAATGGGTCTCTCCCAGATTCCGAGCTTGGGCAAAGCAAGGATGATGCGGTTGACTCTTCCCAGCTCATCGTCAAGCACCTCTGCTCCCGAGGAACTGAAGCGACCGTAAAACTGGAGCAAACATGTCCCAGTAATGGGGTTGGGGAACCCATGCAATGCCAGCAAATTTGGAGATCGCAGGAGCGCTCGTGATGGCTGGTTCCTGCTACCGGACTTTGTAATCAACTCCAATTAGAAAGGATGGAATGAATAGCAATAAGCAGGGAAAGACTAGTGGCAGGATAACCTTCCTGCCACTAGTGGGGGGAGTATCATTTCCCCTCCTTACCATCCCTTCACATCCTTGCAATTTTATTTATCTCCCCCTATCCTTCCTATATTTTTATTTTTAAAATTTTCTCTCCCGCTGGGTTGGATTTGGAATCCGCGTTTTATCCCAGTCTCTCCCCCAACCGAATTTCTGCTGGAGGTGCTGCGAAAATATGCACTTTCCTTGGAAAGCGCATATTTTGCAATATTGCCAGGAAATGCTGCACCAATGCCACAATGATTGGAGCGAAATCTGACGCATGGATCCCAAAACAATGTCATGTCTGAGGCTTGGGTGTAGCTTGCAAATGAGTTCAATTCAAATGGTGAGTGGTCTAAAAAGGGATAGGCTTGTGGGAGGCGTTGAAGCAGACAGCAAGAGCTCAAAAAGATGTTTTTTTTTTTTGAGTTCCCAAGAAAAAAACTGGAGGAGGTGAGCCTGAGCTCACTTGGAAAAATCACTTCCACTGTGATTGATATTTCCCCTATAGCATTGGAGAATCAATCAAAGTTGGTTCAGACCCAGGCTGCAGGAGAATAAAGCCAGGGTTCAGACGATGATGATGAAGACACGTATTTGCAACGACCGAGAGGATCAGGATGACTTCCCAGATTCGTTCTCACCGAATTTAAACCTTATCAATTGATATTTTCTGTGCGAATTGTGTTCTGGCTATTGGTGTGTTTGACTCCTACCATTCCAGAGAGAGTTATCCTTCCATTCCAGTTGAAGAAATATTGCCAGGAAATGGTGTGCCGAAGGATTTTTCGCTAAACCCATGGTTAATCCCACGACCGCTTAGGAATAAAAGTGCGGTGGCAAATCGCTTTTTCGGTACCAAATTGAACCTCAGTTTAGGCTAATCCGAGGTTGATCTCTCCGGTTTAGCCGACCTTGGATTAACGTCGACTGTGGTAGCAAATTTGGCTCCGAGGAGCAAATTTGTGATTAAACCCCGACATTAACGGCAGTTGAACTCTCCGGTTTAATTTAATCTCAACTTTGCTCCTCGCATTTGTGCTACATGTCGACTTGAACTCCCCACCGAAAATGTGGATTCCACCAGCCACTTTTTCACACTTATTTCACCATGTGGACAAATTTTCAGCTTTCTAGCATTTCATTTGCCTAAGATATGGCAAAAAATTGCTTTGCGAGAATTGAAAAAAAGCAAAATGCGGTAAAATGCAAACATCGGAGGAAGTAAAAAAGAAAAAAAAAACCTCATATGAAATGCCTTAGCGGTAGAAAATATTTTGGGAGATAGGGTCTGTATTTTGACGATAACTTCTAAACTATAATAGATATCTGGAAATGGTTTGCACCATTACAATCGGGAGATTTCAGGCTACAAGAACTATTAAAAACCAAAAAATGACAAAAAATTTGTTTTTGGGCTAATACGGGGTATGGTCCCCCCCTTAAGGTGGGACAGGCATGAAAAATGTAGAAAAATGAGAGATTTGGTTTTTGATGTCATTTTGTTCTGTGTTTTATACTGTACAAAATTCAAAAATTTCAGCAAGATATCTCCAATGGTTACCGAGATATCAGTATTCAAAGCGAGGTGCAAAAATGCATGCAGTTACGCTTAACGCACATTTCCAGGAAACTGTTATCGTGAAATCGCTATTTGCCGTAAACCATATTTTTAATTTTGGAAATTAGTGGTACCACAGTGGCAAAATTTGGTGTACTTATGTCATTTTGTCTGGGGAACATGCTGAAACTCTCCAAAATGACCCATCTTGTTGTTTTAGGCCTCAAACCAACAAACATGTTGATTTTTTTATCGCGATATTGGAAAAGTCTTTTCCAGACATAATTTAAATACATTTCTGGCAATAATTATTGAAATGTCAGAATTTCAGATGCAAACCTGATCTGTTTCAAGTAAAATGGTGCAAACCCCACCTCCCTAAGTGGTATAAATGCTGAGAAAATGTACCTTTTGTTAGGCGCGATTCCAGCTTTATGGTTCCGGTCATAACATTGACATTTTTTTAACTTTGAGATTGCCCTTTTAGGGGGTCATTGATGCATCATTTGTGAATAAATGTGCAAACTTTCAAGTCCTTAGCACCACTGGTATGGATTTTAGGGTTAAAAACTAATGCGATGCATTTTTCATGCCTGTCCCCCCTTAAGCAACTTAACATTTCATTTGTCCAGATTTCAATTTCTACCAAAGTGTTCTCTTGCATGTTTTTTGAAAAAGCATGATTTGCAGAAAACAAAAACTAGTCAGTCACCTTGCAAACCGTCACCGGGAGGTTATCGAAAAGCAAGAAAACACGATAACAATCTTCTTTGTGTCTGCTTTGCCATGTAGCAAGCACGGATCCAGATATTGACTGTCATAAAAATGGGGGAACGCACCTGGATAGAATGTACTTTAGATCGAATGGTTCTTAGACCGAAAATTCGATCCAATCACCATTCGAACTAAAATGCATTCGAGCTAAAAATACTTCGATCTAAAAACCATTCGATCTAAAAACCATTCGATCCAAAAACCGTTCGGACCAATGCGCATTCGGTCTATTCGCCGTTCGGAGTAAAGTACATTCTGACAAAACGAGATTCTATCCAAATGCAATTCGACCTAAAAATCATTCGATCTAATAGTCATTCGATCTAAAAACCACTCGGAGTAAAACGCATTCGGACTAATCGCCATTCGAACTAATGCACATTCGGTCTTATGCACATTCGATCCAGATACGATTCGAAGTTATTTGGTTTCTGTCCAAGTGGCATTCGAACAAACTTCAGTTCGACCCACTGTCCATTCTTCTCGGCAGTTGACGTTAAACTTTGGCAGATTATGAATTTTTCCCACAAGACTGCGCAGAGGAGATAGTTTGTTTTGAATCTGAACGGTTCCACATCTTGCAACCGCCTCTCTTGTTTGTTTTATCTGGGTATAGGTTATGGAACGGGTTAGGTTAGGTAGGTTAGGTTAGGTTGTGTTTCGATAAGTTAGGCAATTTTTGGCGTTTAAATGTCACCCCCAACAAATATCCCGACCCCTTTTATGCAATGTTTTAAAGCTGATGTTTAGGATTAAACCAACATAACAACCACAGCGCAAAAGCCAGACTTTTCGGAAATTTTTCGTTCTTATTCACATTCGATGCAAACGACATTCGATCCAAAAGCCACTGGAACTAAAACCAATTCGGTGCAAAACTCGTTCGGGCTGAAATACATTCGAACCAAAAGCAATTCGAACCAAAAACATTCGAACTAAAAACAATTCTGACTAAAAAGCATTCGAACTTATAACCATTCGAACTAAAAACCATTCGAACTAAAAAGCGTTCGAACTAAAAACCATTCGAACTAAAAACAATTCGGACAAAACCCATTCGGAGCAAACGTCGTTCGGACTAAAGTTCATTCGATCCAAAGTCAATTCGGACCAAAAGCCACTCGGTCCAAAACCCATTCGGACCAGATGCCGTTCGGACTAAAGTCCATTCGGCCTAAAATTCATTCTGCCCAAACACCATTCGGTCCACTTCCCCCTATCCATAAAAATGAAATCTTAGAGTTTCCTGTCACAAAACTGATGGATAGGTATCCAAGAGGTCTATGATTACAATTGTTGAGAAATATCCACTTGTAGTGCCTCATTCTGTGCTTGAATACACTACCATTGATCTTCTCCTTCATACCTGCTTCATGTAGACTGGAAGCCTTCCTGGCTAAGAAGTGGTCATCGGAGAAGCGTTTTGGTCTTGAGGGTTGTGAAATCCTGATACCAGCCATGAAACAGATAATCGATAAATCCACCGAACTGGGTGTTGAATCAATCATCATGGGAATGCCACATCGTGGTCGTCTGAATGTTCTGGCCAACGTTTGCAGGAAACCACTTGAACAAATATTCACCCAGTTTGCAGCACTGGAAGCAGCAGACGATGTTAGTTATTTCTGTGTTTCTGGTCGTTAAAAATTTGAGCTCACTCAAACTAAAAGTTATCGCTCCTACATTACCAATCTTGAATCACGCTAATCCGAGGTTGTTGGTACAATTTTCTTCATTTGCTTCAATGCTAAAAATTATAAGAGATCACCATACGTGGGATGGAAACTTGGAGAACTTAATGCAGAAAGAAACTCCATGGCGCATTCGACACTCCCAATATCGGAATTCACGAGTTGTCAGGTGGAATAAAATGCAATATCGGAAGTCAAAGATGTCAGGTGGAATAAAACCATGTTGTCTTATCGAATAAAAGGAGATTTGGCACAATTGGATGTTCCTTCATTGGTGGGGGGGCAGGATATTCGATATTGGGAGTGTCGAATGCGCCATGGAGTTTCAACTGTCGTCTGCTTCGTCCAATTCATTAGTTGGCTTCGTCAACGGAGAGCAGGATGCCTCCGAAACGTCAGCTCCGCTGTCCAAAATTGGAGAACAAATCGTCAAGTGAGTTTCTTTCTGCTAAAAATTATACCTGCAACCTCGGATTAACACTATCCCGGAGCATTTTCTCCCAGGGGTTAAAGAGCAATTCAATATCCAGAAACAGTCCCAACTGGCCAAAATGAGGAACTGCTTTCAAAATTCTATTTGCTGTGAAAAATAAGTTGCCAGTCCATCATAGATTGATTAAAGCAACACAAGGGTGGATTTGTCATCCCTTCCCATAGGGAGAAATAGTGTCTCGTCCACCCTGTGGGCCCATCTTACAGTGACCCATTTGAAGGAATTTGGACCAGCAAAGTGCGTTATGAAAAACCATTGATATCATCATAAAAATCTATCTGGTTGACATCACAAGCAGGAAATAATTCCAATTGGATTGATCAGTCCAGAATAACATTGATAACATTAAATTTGGCCGAATGACATCCGACACCATGACTTGATCTACCGACCGCACAACTCCTCAATTTTATTTTGTTGAGTAGGTACTTACAAGATTGTGGGTGGTGTGGACTTTGGCCGGATTTGGGCATCAAGTGTCCTTATCTGGTGGCTCTACTTGGCAGTACGTCATCTTGTCAAATTGACTCTGCCCATTTTGGTGTCGTGCCCCCTTCCCCCCACATTCAAGGGGGCATAATATTGCATAAGAATTTAATATTGTAAGTTCTAATTGAGGTAACATGAAAGCTATTTACGTACCATATTTTTTGAGGCCTCACAACTTCACCACCTATCCTTAATCCTGTGTATTTCAGGGCTCGGGAGATGTGAAATACCATCTGGGTACGTACATTGAACGACTGAACAGAGTCACAAATAAGAACATCCGATTGGCTGTTGTTGCCAATCCATCTCATTTGGAAGCTGTTGATCCAATTGTACAGGGCAAAACAAGAGCAGAACAGTTCTACAAGGGTGACTCGGAAGGAAAGAAGGTGCGTTTGACCTTTGACCCTTCACCTTTGACCTTTCTCTGTGTGTGTTTAAGGGGATGGAAAACCTTCGGATAGTCGAAAAATGGCCAAAAATGACATTTTTGGATTTTTAGGTGGGTTTATGCAGGAAAATCTTCTGAATCCAGGGGTGCAAACAGTTTTTTGAAATTCCATGAGTTTAGAAGTTACGGACCTAAATGCGAAGGCATCTCAATACATTTTTACGCTAATCTGTTAATCAATCTTCAATTTACTCGGAACTAAAATTTTTCAAGTTCGACAAACTTTTGAATGCTATATCTCAGCTTGGGAACAACACAGAAGGAAAATTTGCACACTTATGTAAAAAAGTGTCCCAAATTACCTAGAATGGTCAAAATTGGACTATTTTTACAGTATTTCCAAGATGTAAAGACTTTTTAAAATTATGGCAGTAAAATCTACCGCTTTTTGACGCGATGAGCATAAATTTGATTCTGGTGCAAAAGTGAAGTTAGGTGTTAGGTTGTTGACCTTTTCGCCAAATTCTCGCAAAAGTTTGGTGACTGGTGCAAACTGGAGTTCACTGGCCCCAACGGTTTAGGTGCTGCAGCGATCAAAAGTTCAAAAATTTATACGCAAAAAGTTCCTACTTTTTGCGTATAAATAGGCTGCAGAGGCTGAACTAATGATACTAGGGGTGTGAAATTTTGCACAGTTCTTAGTTGAAATGATTCAAAACGATGTACAAAATTTGAACAAAAAAATTTTGCGCGAAGGTCCCCCCTCCCTCAATCAAATCAGGGAAAGTTTTGTACAGTGTTGAATGCAGAATAGGTTAGTTGGTTGGTATTTTGTAAGTTCCACCGAAGAAGATGGAATAAAAATATGCACTAGGGACCTAGTCGTTTTTCATTGAATTTCTTCTTTCCATTTCAGGTGATGTCGTTGGTGTTGCATGGTGATGCTGCTTTCTGTGGCCAGGGCATTGTCTATGAAACATTTCATTTGTCTGATTTACCAGACTACACAACCCACGGAACAATCCACGTTGTAGTCAACAATCAGATTGGTTTCACAACAGATCCACGTCATTCAAGGTCATCACCCTATTGCACAGGTGGGTGTCAAATGTCATGTCGCTGTGCCTAGGTGGAATCGAATTGTATCTGTGAAAGGCTTTTTCACTTTTATCAGGTTGCGAACCATTTGAGACAGAGCGCAAATTTTGCACACAATTTAATACTACTGAAATGATGTGACAAATGCCAAGTTTCTGTCCATGAAATTTTTACAGTTTCACATTTACTTGTTCACTCTTAGTGCTTACACTAAGAAACACTTTTCTCACACTCTTAATGAAATAGAGATACCCAGTTTGGTTAAAATGCGCAAAAATGATGACAAAATATGCTGAAAATAAAAAAAAAAATGTAGTTTGGTTCTGGAAAATTTTTCAAATCATTGACAAATAAATCTTGCATAAAACAACTTTGGCTTGAAATGTTGAGATTTCAGTGTTCTTGAGAACAAATTACGTCAGTGCGTCAAATTTTATCTTGTCAAAAACACAAAGTCCACTGGATTGATTTTTCATCAAGAAATTGAAAATACGTAAAGCCCTTTTCTAGTTTTAGCAGTGTTTTTATTTTCGTAGCTTGTGATCGCATAAAACAGCTTTTTTCGGTGCTTTATTAATTGCTGGAACAAATTAAAATCCAGTTTGAAATCTGCAAATATGTGGCTCTATTATGTTGAAGACAAGGTATTGCTCTTCTGGTGGGTGAAATATGGCATCATTCTGCTAAACGGATTTGCAGGACAGGAGATGCATTTTTGTTGGAGGCCGTTTTCGCTCCTATTTTGCTTGTAACTTATTTTGCTTGTAACTTATTTTGCCTGTAACTCCAGTGAAAGATACACAAATTAACATGTGGATGTACTTTGTGCTTGTGTGGATGTGTTTCATAACTTTTATGTATTTTCACCTGCAAATCTTCAAAAAATTAAAAAAGTAAAAAATCGGTGAAAAAGAATTTGATGTTTTGGGTTTGGCCCCCTTAAAAAACAACTTACATTTGGTGTTATTTATCTTGCCATCGTTTGATTAAGGAAAGTTGTATTGGCTCAATGATGAAGTGCCATTTGTTTTAATATATTTCTTTTTCCTGGTCATTGCCTGGTGCAGATGTGGCCCGTGTTGTCAATGCACCAATCTTTCATGTCAATGCAGATGATCCAGAAGCAGTTATGCATGTTTGCAATGTGGCTTCTGAGTTCCGATCAGCATTCAAGAAGGATGTTGTCATTGATCTGGTTGGTGGATTTGCATCTCTTCCATCTCTTCAGAAGAGATGTCTGCATGGGATTTACTCTCTCCCTCCCTCCTCCCTCCCTCCCTCCCTCCCTCCCTCCCTCCCTCCCACTGTCTCATCTCCCTCCCTCTTCCCTCTATCTCGCCCTCTCTCTAGGTTAAATCTTGACAGCGGTATTTTTCTCAAAAGAAATGTGAACCTAACTGCAGTTTGAACATGTGGTTTGCCCAAAAATCTCCTGAGACCCACTTACTACATGCAAGTTTCAAGCCTCTGGTGTGTAAATATTTGGGCCCAAATTGTTTAGTGTACTATGCCATCACAAGTAGGGCCTACTGAAAGTAAATTTTAAGAATCGTTGCCCTCCAAACTTGATTTGATGCATTTGCTGGGGTTGTCATGAGACATTGTGACTACCTGTAGACTGCACATACACACAAAGGGTTGCACATTTGCCTGTGAATCCAGAATGTAAACCACAATGACAACAATGCCTTTCTCGGTGCATTGCCCTTCAAAACAACAATTGTAAAGGGGAGGGATATTTTATTTCTGTGATGTCATCCAAAACGAGGGCCAGTTGCATCCAAGGCTTGTGAGTTCGTTGGCTTTCCAGCACCCATTCTCTTAACTGGAATCATTTCCTGGTTTCAGCCCTCTTGAGGAAGCTGCCTTTCCACCATTCTCTGCATTTTTGTTAAAAGATGAGTAGCTTTCAAAAACTGGCATTTGTCTTTAAGAGCAATTTCCCATAGCCAAATCAAAAACGTACCTTTCCACACCTTTTCTCTTTTCATTTCATCTGTTTTCTCTTTCTCAATTCCTGTTTTTTTTTTTCCTTCCAGGTATGTTATCGTCGAAACGGTCACAATGAAATTGACGAGCCGATGTTTACTCAACCACTGATGTATACAAAAATAAAGCAGACAAAGAATGTGCTTGACAAGTATGCAGCTAAACTTATTGGAGAAGGATTGATAACTAAAGAACAAGTGGAGGTTTGTCAGTTGATATTGAAAAAGAAAAATTGCATTTGACATGGTTGCTACCAACCTGGAATACTCAGGGAATTCTTTTCGCACCCTGGAAAACCTGGAAAACTCAGGGATTTTTGGAAAAAAAACCCTGGAAAACTGAAAATTTCCAGAAAAACAAGCCAAAAACAAATGGAAAACAGAATTTCATAACATTTTTTAGTTTACATTTTTTTTAATTTCCAACGATGACACCTGAAGAACATTCTTGTCTTGCAATTTTTGTCTGCACCCTCCCATTTTTGTCTTGTCCTCGGATAAAACCCTGGAAAAAAACTGAGAATCCTTCTGGAAAACCTGGAAAACTCAGGGAATTTCGACTTTCAAAAACAGCAGCAACCATGATTTGAGCACCATTCCATGGAAAAAACCAGATCATATTTTAAATGAATCAACATTCGAACTGGAGGGTTTGAGCTAAGCCAGGAACAAACACCTTGATCTCTGACAAAGCCGCCCCTCTGCAAAATAGCCGGAATGGACGGCTCACCCAAAATAATAACAGAAGTAAGTGGTGTGGTTGATCAAATTTTCCAGAGATCACAGCTCCAAAATTGAATTTTCAGCAGAACCTATGGTATTTTATTTTAAAAATGTTTGACAGAAACCGAAGCGCCGATTTTTCTACTCTTTCTTGCGCTTTTAGGAGTGATTCTGGTTGTTGCTTTTGAGTGAAATGAGCAAGAAAGCAGAGATGTTCTTGATTGGTAGAGAGGATGAAGGTTTTTAATTCCAGCTGATGTTTTTACGGGCAAAGGTGTTTAAATGTGAATCGGGGAGTGTGGACAACAGTGCATGGGGAATGCCAAAGGGCATCACATTTCTCCCGTTCCACAAGGCTGTTTTTTGCGAGAAATCATTGCTCTCCCTCCTTCCACATCTCTCATATCACGTGTGAATTTACAATCTATCTGAATCCACCCAGCCGTGGCCACAATACAAAAATAGGCATTATTTTTGTGCGACATAATTTCAATATTCATTCCTGGAAAATTCCCGCTAACCAGTTATTTTTGGGGTTAGACTTTTAGCAGTATCCGGCTGATTTCCAAAACGAAGATTAATCGGCGGATCGCCGCGAACCGCGGATCGACGAGTGGTGATCTGGTTGACCACAAGCATTTGAAATCACATAGGAAATGCGAATTACAAGGTCAACCATATCACCACTCGTTGATCCGCGGTTCACGGCGATCCGCCGATTAATCTTCGTTTTGGAAATCGGCCGATCATTTGGCATTCAAATGGTGCTCAAACTAAATTTTTTCCATATCAAACAACAAATGCTGAAGGTCAACCCCAAATGATTACGTAAGTCTCTGATAAGTTTCCCATGATTATCATTCATCTTCCTTGTTTCAGGATGTGAAGGATAAATATGAGAAGATTTGTGAGGAGGCTCTCAACAGTTCCAAGCTGTTGACACAGATTTACTACAAGGATTGGTTAGATTCACCATGGAGTGGTTTCTTTGAAGGAAAGGATCCAATGAAGGTGTCACCGACCGGAGTTAAAGAGGAAACACTGATTCACATTGGAAGACGATTTTCTTCATCTCCACCAAATGCGGCCGAATTTGTCATTCACAGAGGTATGTTATATCGGCTGGGTTATTTTACAAGTTTTGTGTCATTGTCCGGGGATGGGAAATGTCACATTGCCGCGCTGCTGCTGCAAAAAGGTCATTTCCCAGATATCGCCAGGGATTGTTTTTCCTCCAACCTACTTTGGAAGGCATGTATAGTGGCGAGAAAATTACTCGTTCCATCAGTTGCTGCTGGTTTTTCGATCTTTCAGAGAAAACTGGGAGAATCGTGGTGACAATCGGATTCTGTCGCACAGAAATAAGCATCAAATCAGTGATGGAACGCCAATTTCGACAGACTCTAGATTTCCCCAAAAACCCGAAAGAAACGACACCATGTGTGGTCCAATTAATTTTCTCGCTGCTGTACATGACTTTAAGCTTACACCGGGTAAATCAAATAAGGATGTTGGTTTGTATTCATTCGCAGTTAGGACAGTCAATGAGTGGAATTCACTTCCTCCTGTGGTTTTTGGTGGGCCGGTTGATATTGGTGCTGCAACCTTTAAGCGAAACCTTGTGCAGTGGTTTTCTGGGAAACTATGCCCACCATATCGTCCCTGATACCATGCTGTCTGTATTCATATCCTTCTCCCCCGGAGGTTCTTCTGAATTGTGTTGATTTGCGCTGGAGTCGTCTCCATGTTGACGTTTTTATTGCATCTGTTCTCAGTCCACCATCCTGATCTTGTTAGTTTCTAGCTTTTCATCTGCTTTTGCAATCATGTTTGGGAAATGATAAAAACCCATGTGAAAATAATTAAAAAAAGTTCTACACACTTACGTTGCCAAAAACAGGCTTCAGATTAAATGGGTTTTGCCTCCTGGTTTTATTCTTCAGCGGGGCCTTCATGACGGTGTGATCCAATCAGACATAAAAATGGCATGCAAGGTGAATTTCACAATTTGCGTTGAATGGGAATTTGTCTTTATTGAAAAAGGCACCATTCCATGGGAAACCAGCACATGAAACTGTTCAACAATCAAACTGAGGGTTCAATTCAAGCTAAGCCAGGACCAAACACATTGATGCCCTGTCTTTTTGGGGTTTTGTCTTGCAACTTCAGATGGGGTGCAATCATTGCCTCTGACTGGATCTCACCACCATCAGTCTGTTTGGTGGTAGTGGTTAGTGACGTGATTTTTTGGTAACACTTCGGAATACCTGCCGATATTGGACTGGACGAGTTATCACCATTGCTCTGATATACTTAAAGCAAACTAAACACAATCTAACCTGACCTAAACCAACCGAACCTATCCCAACACACCTATCCTAACCTATCCTATCCTACCTACCTTGTCCTCATCTTTCTATCCCATTTTGGCTGTTTGAGCGTGTGTGAAAACTCGTCCAGTTCAGCGTTTTTCAAATGTCGGCAGGTATTCCGAACTGCAACCGATTTTTTATCTTCATATATTGTGGAGAGATCCTTTTGAGGTTCAAGCAGAAGTGTCTGTTGGTATGGCTGCTTTGCTTGTTGATGCATCATTTTGTTCCATGTTCCATATACACTATCTTTTGGTTACACATGCACGCATACCCGCACATTTTCTCATATCCCATTCTCCCGCTCTATCTATCTCATCTCCTCTCTTCCATGTTCAGGTCTTGAGCGTATTTTGAAAACTCGTCTGGAAATGGTCGAATCAAGAACAGTGGATTGGGCTCTGGGAGAAGCAATGGCGTTTGGTTCACTCTTGAAAGAAGGTGTTCATGTTCGTCTGAGTGGACAAGATGTTGAAAGAGGGACTTTCAGGTTGGTTTTTTCGTTTGCTTTGGTTTGGTCATGGTGAACAGAGAACCTGCACATTCGGTCGTATGCACCAAAGCCACTAACCCTAACCATAAGCTTGAAAAAAGTCAATTCCATGTTCAAATGCACCTTTCTCAACGATGGAAAAGGAATAGGTACTAATGTGCATAGAAATCAAATGTTCCAACAGAATTCTATACATGAAATTTACTTTTTTCAGTTCAGGGCAGTTACTTGTGGAGTCCCTCAAGGGAGCATATTGGGGCCATTATTGTTTGTCCTTTATATAAATGATCTGCAAAAGAGCATTATGCCTCAAACCAGGGCGTTTTTTATTCGCAGATGATACAGCTATTTGCAGAAGTGGCCCAAATCTGGGAAATCTTGTGAATGATTTAAATCAAGACTTAGAAACCATACACATGTGGCTGGATTCAAATAAATTATCTTTGAATGTTGCCAAAACCAATTATGTTCTTTTTAGGGATAGACGCAAATGTGTTCCAGATGATGTTGGTAATTTACAGATTAATGGGTTGGTAATTTCTAATGTTAGCAGCTTTAAGGGGGGGTCCACCACCAAAATTAGTGAAAAATTTAATTTTTGCCTTTTTTTTTTAAGGTAAAATGTACATTAGAATGTCCTGAATCCAAAACTGAAAACCATTTTTCGATATCTTTAATGGTTTTAAAGATATTATAGTTAATGCGGATGCATATACGCTCCAAAAATTGCATTTCGCCGCAAAAAAGAAAAAAAAGCAATATTTGGAAAAGCGTATTTTATTTTGTAATGCTATTCATTATATTTCACATTTTTTCTCTTAGGGTTTGATTTTAAAATTATCTGGAAGGTTCCTAGTGCAATTTGTTTTGTTTGGACTGTTTTGTTGTCTAAATGACTAAGCCAAAAGGATCGGCTACACGCCGGAAGATTATGCGGAAAAATCAACCGCAATCCGACCAAAAGGATGTTGGCCAGCAAACTGGACGGAAAATTTCAGTTCAGGATGGAAATCTCTCTTCTGGAGACAAAGGTAAGTAAGGAAAATGAAAAAAGGTAAGGTGTAGGTAATTCGATGACAAGACCTATTGCAAATGAAATTTGCTTCCTTACGGACAGGCTTCAGTTGCACAAACTGTCTCAAGTGAAAGCGTATTTTCCTCACGGGCAAGCTTTAGCAAGCTTTAGCAACCACTACAGATTACATTTTATGCAATGTACTAATCTATATCTTTAATTTTTATTATTGATAAGAGACATTGACAGCTTGAAAGTGCATCACTCCTCCCACCTTATCTGCTCTCTCTGGCTTGGCCTTTATCGCTTCACTCAATCTTCAAGCTGGCTCCGGCATCCCACCCCAGTTCCACTTTTTTCTGTAGACAATAAACCCTCCACCTATGCCTGCCTCTGCCCTATATACTAAATGATGGCACCCACGAATATAGGATACAAACAATTATTCGCGGTTGACGTTGGATTCTGCTTATCTGCTCGCTCAATGCTGAGGCAAATTTTGCAATGAATGAGACCCGGATCCCACGTTTTTAAAATGGTTTGCGAGATCTTTTCAAAAATGAGAAAATGTTGAAATGTGCATGGCATATGCAAAAGGTACGAGCCCTATGCATAATATTATTAGGTACGAGCCCTAAATTTTATTATCCTGTAATACATATTTTCAGCATGTACCTTGTCCAATACCAAGCCAGTTTTTTTTTTCATTATCAATTTCATTCTTTTTTTTCAGCACAACCAGGCAGTAGCCAATCTGGTCATGTTGACCAGCAGACAACGAAAACAACTGCTAGTCAAAAGAAGGTCAACACCGATAATCGAACATATCAAAAACATGAGATGGATAATGAAAGCAACTTCATAGTGAATGTGGGACAACTAAAGAAGTTGATTGGAAGGTTGCAGTGCTCAGAGTGCAAGCAAAATCTCAATTTACAGGTGTCGCTTTGCAATCGTGGTGTTGTCGTCAAAATGAAAATTACATGTTCAGAGTGCACAGAAGTGAAAACAGAAGAGCTTTCATCTGCAATAAAACTGGGCCCAAAAAACCAACAGCAGACTGAGATACAACAAAGACTTGTCATGGGAATCTTGGGCATAGGACAGGGACAAGCTGCCTTGGAAACATTATGTGCATACATGGAGATGCCATGCATGTCAATGGAGCATTTTGCAAAATATGCCAAACGCTTGTCCACAATAGATGCAGAACTTCTCCGGACAGCGCTGGCAGACTCGAGAGACAAGGTCAGACAACATGTCCTCAAGGAGAAACCTGAACTGAGCAACGATGATGTAATTGATATTACAGTTTCTTATGACGGTTCGTGGATGACCCGTGGACACGTATCCAAGATAGGTGTTGGCACCGTCATCCATTACGAAACCGGTCTAATTCTGGACTGCTACGTTGCAAGCAAATACTGTCAAGCCTGTGCAACAGCTGCAGCAGAATTAGGTAGCGAGTCACCAGAGTTTGATATGTGGTACAGTTCTCACAAAAGCAATTGTGATACCAATTTCGAAGGACCCTCCGGTAATATGGAGGTCGAAGCCGCAAAAGTAATTTGGAACAGGTCAGTGACGATGTGTAAGATGCGCTATATGGACATGGTTTCCGATGGAGATTGTAAATCTCACAAAGCGATTGAGAAAGTATATAGTGCAGATGGAATCAGTGATTTAGTGCGAAAAGAAGAGTGCAGCAATCATTTTTCTAAAAGACTGGCTACTGCATTGGACAAAGTACGTGTTGCTAAGCATTTAGGTGGCACCCAACAAGGCAGCCTGACAGTTGTCATGGTCCAAAAATTAAGACACTACTGCACCAATGCAATCATGAACAATAATGACAGTTATGAGTCCATGAAGAATGCAATTTTTGCCTCATTGGATCATCTGAGTTCTACAGATGACAGACCACGTCACGGCAACTGCAAGAAAGGAAGTGAATCATGGTGTTTTTTTCAGAGAGCAATTGCCCAGGGGAAAATGTTAGGAAACCATAAACTGAACATGAAACATTCACTCCGACAAGACGTAGTTGCTGCCATCCGTCCAATATACGAACGCCTAACGGCACGAGAACTGCTGTCCCGGTGCTTGAAAAATGCAACACAGAACGCTAATGAATCTTTTCACTCAGTTCTGTGGAAAAATTGCCCGAAAAGCAAATTTTCCCAAGTGTCCAGAGTTAATCACGCGTTGGCAATCAGTGTACAACAGTTCAATGCCGGTCAGACGAGCAGCATTGTTGGCCAGTTGTTGCTGGCTGGACAACATCCTGGATCCTTGTTGCACAGCATAACAGTCAAGAAAGATAACGCAAGGGTCAGAAAGAGCCTGAAGAAACAGAAAAAAGGTTATGCTGACAAACAGAGGCAAAGGAAAGTGGCCAAAGCTGCAATTGAACACAAATTGCTAGAAACGCATGGGCGGATGTACGGCCCAGGCATATCCGGCTTGAAATAAGGTACAGTCTTTTGTTGTACAATTGAAAGTATTTCATAAATACTAAGTTATCAAAGTATATTACTTCACTTGCATTTTGTTCACAACTTTCGTTTTGACCCAAAACACTTTTTGAATCCTCAAATACTTTCAACAAGAAATTGAAGCGAATCGTAAAAAAAACTTAAGTTTTTAAATGCTATTCTCTCGCATTTTGTTTTTTTAACATTTTTTGACCTATCGACCCGTGTTTCTCAGCCGTATAACATGACAGAAAGCTAAAAATTGACATACTTATGTAAAAAAGTCATACAAATCGATTGACAGTGCCAGATTTTTCATTTTTCTTGTCATTTTAACGTCATTTCAATATTGTTACATAAAATGTAGATATTTACGCCGCTTTTTGCCGCGCATGACTGAAATGCATCCACAGAGCAGCCGCAGGACAAAAAATGAGAAAACCGACTCTGTCAAAAGTTTTGAACTCCATTTTGGTAGTTATATCCAAAATTTGACCACCCAAGCATGTATAATTGTATAGTTCCGGCGGAACACGGGTCAGAAGATCGCATATATTTTTGACCTTTTAGAGCACCCTGTACCTGAACTGCTTGACATAGAGTGCTCAAATTTCGCACCGAGGTTACCGAGGGTACCCCCAAACTGTGTACAAAATTTGAAAAAAATCGGTCAACAAATAAAAAAAGGAGCCGTCAGGTGGTGGACCCCCCCTTAAATATTTGGGTTGTATTTTCGATGAATTTTTTACATGGAAACATCATGTTAATTCAATCGTAAGCAAAACATCTGTGCTCACAGGCTTGATGTATAAAATCAAGTATTTACCAATGGAAGTTCTGAGACAGTTTTATTATGCTTTCATATATCCACACCTTGTGTATTGTCTTGAGGCTTGGGGCGGTGCTATAACAAACAAAGAGAAGTTGTCACTTTTGAAGGTGCAAAAGAAAGTTGTTCGAATTGCAACAAACTCTGATTACTGTGCGCATTCTTCACCACTGTTTAAAGCATTGAATGTCTTGCCTTTGCAGAGTCTTTACGATGATAAGCTGGCATTCTTCATGTTCATAATGACAAGAGATCTCACCAACAATCGGGGTAGGTTTTTTGGGCAACGAGACTTGCTGAACAAAAATTCCACGAGATCAGGATCAAACAAGCTCCTTTTATATCCCCCTGCCAGAACTTGTTATGGCCTAAATGGTGTGGAATACAGAGGAATAGACCTTTGGAATCGCTTGCCCTTGGAGATTAGGGTGCTGGATCATAAAACTACATTTCGAAAAAATGTTCGGAAATTTATCACCGACAGTCCATGCCACTGATTCTGCGAGTAGGTAGGTACTTGGTCTCTATTTTCAACCTTTTGTCTTTGCTGTATCATGTTTGTCCAAACGACTCAGTTTCACTTTTCATAATTTGTTCTTGTCCTAAATTGTATTCATAGGGGGGTCTGTTACGGTTGCTATGTGGCAACTCTGACCCTCCTGGTGATTTCTTATTGTAATTCAACTTTTTGTATGTTCACTGAATGAAATAAAATAATAATAATAATAATGTGTGGAATTCTGTTAGAAAATTTTATTTCTATGCACAACAGTATTACTTTTCCATCGTTGAGAAAGGTGCATCTGAACATGAAATTGACTTTTTATTCCGTTGAATTTTGACCATTTTTTTTTTCTTGAATAAGTTTACACAGGCCGGTGTGGCTGTATCTTAAACTCCCATTTGTTTGTCATGATAATGATCAAGAACGAACAAAGCTTGTTCGAAGTAGCATAACGAGCAGCTTTTTGCCCTGGGCAGAACAAAAGAAAGAAGAAAAATGATTAACTGCCAAGGTTGTCAGATTTTATCACCCAGGAAAGGGAAACTCGAATTTGCTTGAAAATAATTGTTCCACTCCGGCAATTGGGCCCAGCATTGCTCAGAGAACAACACAACAAGACATGTGCATTAAGAGTTCTACGGAAGATGAAGTGGGTAGAAATTGGAGGATGACACTTTCCTATGCTATGCAGACTTGAAACCTTCTGAGCGGGGCGGTGTGCATGTGTGCCATGAATGGGGCAATTCAATAAAAGGGCAAACTTCTGATTGAAAGTCAGAGATGACAGCAATTTTTAGTTTACAGAAAGCAGATAGCCGTCGATTTCATCATGGTAGTTACTGGGCTGGAGAAGAGATCACTCCACTCACTACTGCAACCATACTCGACTCACGAGATGGTGCGGCTCTGGTGAAACAAATTGTCCATCCGGTACACTCATGTACCGCCCCGCTCAAGTGACTTTTTCGCCTCCTTTGCCCCGATCAAAAGGTTCAGGGACCAGTCTATTTGAGGGAAATCACAAAAAAGAAACGGATTTAGACCCACTTAACTCCCCAAAATCTTTGATCACTCCATAACAATTAGAGAGAAGAAAAAAAAGAAATCAGACTAAGATTGAATGGAATCCAAAACCATTTGAAGTTTAGCCGGTTGGTATTGAAGGCGCAAAGCCAGTGTATTGCAAATCATTTTGCAGACAAAATCTGGCAGTTTCTTGACAGTTTCTACAATTTTTTTTTTTGTTTTTCACTTCTTCGAGTTGGTCTTGATGCTCTGATCAAAAAAGAATGCTATTGAAATTCAAAATTAATTGGCATTTTGTTGTGAAACAGTTTATCCAATTTTTTATCACCTGTACGATCTCCATTTTGTTTTTAAATTTAATTTCCCACAAAACACCACTTGCACCATTTGTTGAACTTTAAAAAAACGGTACTGCTCAGCCATTTTTGAGCTATCGTTGCTATGAATCCATGTAGTTTTAGATGATGCTGGAATATTATTTAGTTACCATTTTTTGCCAGCATTGAGTACCCATTCATATAAATTTACCGCAAGATAGTGAAATTAATTATTATCTTAATCAAGATGACTAGATCTAAAAAATGAGCTGTGCTATCCAGATGTTCTAGTGTTATTTGAATGTCCCCTTCTTATGCTAGGTCTTGGTAAAATATCAACCGCCTATCATTACTGACAGTTACGGAGTAGTTCCCATTTCTCTCATTATTTTATCGCACTTTTTTGCAAACCTGATAAGAAAGCCCAAAGTACTAGGGATGGCAGTAAATTGACGTTAAAATCAATTTTTTTTGACAGGAAAACATTCCTGATATACGGAGTCTTCAAAAAACCGTGCAACCGCAAATCTTGCATGCAGCACAACATTTCGAGTGTCAATTTCGATTTCCCAACGTTTGATGTTACGTTTTTATTTTGTTAATGTTTAATTTTAATTTCTTTCAACCTCTTGGTTAAGTGGCAGCAAAGCTGCAAAGCCCTCATGGTATCTCAGTTCATACCATACATGGCTTTGCAGAAATTATTTAACAGTCAGAAATTTTGCTAATTATGTCTTGCTCCTTCTGCGTGTGCAATGCGGAAAATGAAATGTGCCTGTTGCATACGCAGAAGAGGCACAGCAGAAATAAAAAACATGTCCTCTAGCCCCTCTAGTCTGCGACTTATGCAACATGCATGTTTGAAATTTGTCGTGTTGCATATGCAGAAGGGCCGAAATTTTTACATCACCTTGCGCCTCTTGAAACAATCTGCTATGCCACATGCACAGCCCCGTAGCAAGGATTTCTATTCAAGGGGGGCTAAGGCCCCAATGGACACTAAAGTTCCGAGCGCAGCCCAGAATGGGGGGTCTGGGGGGCGGAGCCCCCCAGTTATCGGGGTCTGGGGCATAGCCCCAGCGGGGTTCCAAGGGGCAGAGCCCCTGGCAGGGCGTCTGGGGGGCAGAGCCCCCCAGAAGCTAAAGAAATTTTGAAATTTTTGGGTTCATTTTGGGGGCAAAATTGGTGTTCCAGAGACCAAATTTCCCACCAGGACAAGACAATAACACATGCCAGGAGAGCAAGCGATCCACTGCGGTTATCAACACATCTGATGAAATTTGCTCCAGCCGACAAATAAAAAAGGAAAAAATCAAAGGCTGACAAGAGGTACAATATATCGCCTGGAAAGAAATTCAGCATTTGCCAGCTCTAATGATTTTGCAAATTCCTTTTTTTTGCATTATGCTAAAGGCTTGGGGATCCGCATTGATAATAATATATGAAAGAAAATCAAAATTTTCTGTAGAGCAAAAATCTCCCAATTGTTTAAAATGGCAGAAAATGCTGCGGATTTTTAAATTTGATATTAAGCAAATTTTGATGCAATGAGTGACTGATTGATTTGTGATAAAAAAAGCCATTTTCAATGGCCTTTTTTTAAATTTTACTCCAGTCCATAGTTGGGAAAAATTCATCCCAGCCCCCGATAGGTCTGGGGGCTTAATTTTTTCAGGGGGGCTTGGCAGTTTCCAGGAGGGGCTTAGTCCCCGAAGCTACGGGGCTGCACATGCATGGTTTAAATTTTCCGCGTTGCATACGCATAAGGGGCAAGGCAGAAATCTAATCATTTTTTGACTGTGTTTTCACATGCTCTGTGATTTCCTGTATGCAATTGCGTTGACTGAGATACCATGGGGGCTCTATCGCTTTGCTGCCCCGATGGTAACCAAGAGTCCAAAAAAAAAACGTCGAAGGTTGGGACATTCAAAATGACCGTCAAAATGTTGAGCTGCATGAAAATTTCAGATTGCGTGGGTTTTTGAAACACCCAATCACAACCTTCATTCAAGAAAAATGTGAAATTCCGCGATATCATACCCACGTGAGGTCCCCTCAACCTACTCGAACCGATAGGGTATGTACTGGACTGGAATTACTCACAGAACGAGACTAAAACTTATTGTTTGCGATTGTTGTCAGCAAAAATGCCAACCCATTTTTTGGCAAAATTTATCATTTTTGGGATCCGTGAGAATTGAAGTTTGTGGAGAATATTTTACTGTGGCTATGTGAAGGTTAATGTCTTACTGACGTCCCATAAAAAAGGTTTACTCACATTCAATGCACCAATCTCGTAAGTGCCCCCTCACATAAAGTTAGGTGTCTGGCTTTAGGCTGTTAAGGCTTGCCAGTGAATAATCTTTTCTTCTCCAAATTATCAGAGGTAATTTTCTATGGTGATAGCAATAAAATTGACTTGTGACCTCAGTTGACTTTCCTCGTCCAGAATGTTGCTGTTAAGTTCTCAACCATTGCGATTGATTGCCATGCACAGCAAGTTATAGAAAGGAGTTTTATGCTGGATGCGGCCTCCCTTTCCCTGATGATCGGACATCTTTTGTTGTCGTTTTTCTCCAATATAACCTCTAATTTTGTCACCTTTTTCTGATTTCATCCCCCCCACCCGCAGCCACCGTCACCACGTTCTGCACCATCAAACAGTTGACAAGGCCACCTACGTTCCCCTCTGCCACCTGTATCCTGATCAAGCACCATACACCGTCTGCAACAGTTCCCTATCTGAGTTTGGTGTGCTTGGTTTTGAGTTGGGTTATTCGATGACCAATCCGAATGCATTGGTCTGTTGGGAGGCACAGTTTGGTGATTTTTTCAACACGGCCCAATGCATTGTTGATCAGTTCATTTCCTCTGGTCAGGCCAAGTGGGTTCGTCAGTCGGGTCTTGTTATGCTGCTTCCTCATGGAATGGAGGGAATGGTTAGTGATTACCTACCTGTTGCCTGTTGTCTGCCTTGACAGCTAGTTCGTCATGTCATCATTACAGGTGATCCATCCTGGAATTGGTGATCATTTTTGGAAAATTTCGCTCAAAAGTAAAAAATTTTGTTATTTGGCAGTAGAAAAATTTGACTAGAACCTGTCAAAGGTGTTTTTTTACTATTTTTTTGCAATGGGATCATCAAAACTTTGCATGAATACAGTTGAAAAGTGATGTGAATAGATTCAAAATGCAATCACAATATGAAAGCGGAAACGACTGCTTCGTTTTTCAAATCTCGTGTCTTTTTACGAGAGGAAAAAGCACAGCTTTTTTGCAAAAATCACGAGAAAATTCAGGCATTTCGTGGAAAAAATGTATTTGGCGCAATTTGCACATCCACAATTGCTGGAATGCTTTTTTGGAATCCTGATTTTCGTTTTGGCGGTGCCAATTCCTCGTCACCATTTTCAGTGTGCTCTGGTCATCATGCAGATTGATATTGGATGGGTTTGGCTTTGAGGAAGTTTTCTACTCAATTTGCTCTGTGCCTCACAGAAGGTATGTGAAGGCTTATGGATCCCACTATGCATTCGATTTCTGAGTTTTCTAGGAAAGTCTCTCACCCCTCATACCACCCTTTTTCAATCTTCAAGTGGACCGGTTTTTGGTGATGAGAGGGTGGTGTGATGCCCTGCAAACAGCAGATAGTCGATTTTATTTGGAGTTGTTCTTATAAAACTCAAAAACAATGAAATGCAGATTGGGCCAAGAATGCGGTGAATTTTGGGTTTTCCCATGAAATTGCACTGCGCGAATACATTGGGAACATGCATGGCGGTGGCGGAATCAATGCAGTCAAGCATGTAAAAAATTGCAACTGTTACCCGAGGTCAAAATCTGACAGCTCTGGAAAGCTCTGTTGAAATCTCACACTTTAATTTCTACAGCCTGCACGAGAAAAAAAAGTTTCGGAGGCCACAGTTAAATTGGAAAAACACATGTATGAGCACATTAATTCCGCCGCTACTATACATGGATGGAAGTTCAACATTGCCCGGCTATTTCAGCAGGCATTGTTTTGAAGATCTAGTCTGTACTTTTCATTGAAAGAAATAAGATGTCAAATTTTGAAAAATATGCTCGCTGCATTGCCTGGGCTCATCTTGGTCATGTGAAAAAATCTGTGCATGATTCGTCGGTGAAAAGGAAAAATGGGGTAAGTCACTATTTTTGGTCGAAATTTAGTTTACCAGCTTTTTGGGGATATTTTTTGCCAGCTTGTATCATCACCCGGTAAAGCGGTGCAAGTTCAATTTCATTTTTAAACAGAAAAGAAAAGTCCCTGAACACCCTTAAACAAAGAAGTTCAGGAAGAACAGTGCACCTAAGTTTTCTTTTAGACTCTATCCTAAAACTTGAAAAAGTGCCATGCACTGTTTTTCCCTGTCACCTTTTCACCGGATGTTGTTTCCGATTCCTTTTTGTATGTCTGTTTGTGGTTAAAAACAATGTTACCTCAACAGAAGTCAATGACACCATATCGAGTAAGGTAGTTACTTATGCTGCCGGTATTTTCTCAGAAACCGAGTTTAGGTAAAATAACATCTATCATGCTCAGTCCAGGTGACTCAACTAATCAAGCTTTCTGAGATGACAAAGCAGTGCTATCGTTTCAGAAGAGGCTCATCAAAATGAACGTAGGTACCCACGCTTATCAAGAGAGATGTACTTTGGACAACTACAACAGTCTCTCTCTCTTTCTCTCTCCCCTCCCTCCCTCCCTGTCCCTCCCCCATCTCCCCCAACTAACTAACGAACAATGAATCAAATCAGGGTCCGGAGCATTCAAGTGCCAGATTGGAGCGGTTCCTTCTCATGTCGAGTGATGATCCTGACGTGTGTCCACCTGATTCTGATCAGTTTGCTATTCAACAGCTGCATGATATTAACTGGATTGTAAGTTATTATTATTAATTCTGCGCTCTCGTCGTCGCTGAGCCAAAGGGGTTATGCCGAGTTCTTTCAGGAGACCGGAAACACTGACATTGCGGTCGAAAGATCCCGTGATCATTCTCGCAGCTCTCCTTTGGATCATTTTCAACTTAGAAATATCGGCCTGAGTAGCAGGGTCCCACACTGTGCACGCGTATTCCAGGATTGGCAAAACAGAGGAAATTTTGCTTTAAGCTTGGCATGATGGGAAGAATACCGAATATTTCTTGAGACAAACCACAGGGCCTTACTGGCTTTTTCGCAAGTAAACCGGACGTGATCTTTCCATGACAGATCGTTGGAAATTAAGACCCCCAGGTACTTAAATTGCAAAACATTTTCGATTTTCCTGTCATTAATAAAGTATACTGTATCATTCAGGGCATTATTGCCACACAGGGCATAAGTTAAACTGAACTTGTTATGGATTGTGTGTCTCTTGCTTATTCTTGTACCCTTCTTTTGATTCTTCTATTTCTGCATCTTGCAGCACTTTTCTGGCACACTTCAGTTTAGAAATAGAAAAATTCAAGACATGGTTTGAAAATGATAAATTGACTCCCTTCACTAAATTCTTTGATGCTTTCTCACATTCATCCCAAAATTTCAAAGTCGGCACCGATTCTCCCAACGAGCTCTTGCATATCGCATTGATGGCAACACAACATTATGTTCGAAGAAATATGGAAACCAGGAAAATTGGTTTTTGGCAGGCGTAAATCATAATCCAGGGTGCAAAATTTCCTCTATTATCCATTCATCTAACTCATAAATGGCACACACTTTAGTTTCTGATTTGAATTGAAAAATAATACTTTTGTGATTTCCTTTTATCAGTTTTATGATGATAAACCCGCAGGATGTAGGAATTTTCACCTCCTTAATCTTTGTTTGATTTGTGTCTCAGCCCTCAGGCGACAGTTAGATGGCTAGCATCTTGGCAAGGGTAGATAATTATGACTGCAACCATTTGTAAGAACTTGATAGATGTTATGCGGTATGCATGATAGTGTTGTCATTAATTTCAGCACGTGCACCACGAACGTCAGAATCACAAGGAAAAGACACAATAAAGCCAGTTTTTGTTCGTAACTTACAAGAATAAATTTGCTACGTTTCGGTCCCTTGAATCCACCATGAACACTGACCCAGGCACACTCAGCGCCTGGAGGAATGCGCTCCGCATGATAAACCACCATCAACCCAACACCGCCCCTCCCCCTCCACTTATTTTCCCACCATTCCCCTCCACCTACCTCACCCAAGACGACTTCTGCCTGGACCCAGCCCACTTCAACACCGACCCATCATAACAAAACCCTCCATCGCTGACCACACGACCCCCAACCCCATCCCACCTTACAGCAACCGACAAGCATTGAAACCAACCCCATCATCCCAGCAAATGCAGATAAGGACAATCCGATCAGTGCGATACCAACACCGCTTGAGAAAGATCCACGTTCGTGGGACCGAAACGTAGCAAATTTATTCTTGTAAGTTACGAGCGAAAACTGGCTTTATTACGTCTTTTCCTTGTGTTGTCATTTATTGTGGACTTGACAATAGCAGCTCTTTGCAAAATTGTTAGGGCTGCTATTAATGAAATAAATGCGTTTCCCTTTCCCCCTCTGTCGTTAATTTAGGTTGCAAATTGCTCCAATCCTGCAAACTTGTTTCACATCTTGAGACGTCAGATCGCCCTTCCTTTCCGTAAGCCACTGATCCTGATGACCCCCAAATCACTCCTTCGACACCCGGAAGCAAGGTCAAGTTTCGACGACATGGTCGAAGGGACAGAATTCAAGAGAATAATACCAGAGGAAGGACCTGCTTCAGAGAATCCGAATTCTGTTGAGAAAGTGTTGTTTTGTTCTGGTAAGGTCTACTACGAACTGAAGAAGGCCCTTAAGGGGACGAAAAATTCAGG
>JASGXE010010328.1:0-15752 GCA_030068105.1 Sinentomon sp. SZTP_YWyxl | reverse complement strand
ATGGAGCACACTGGCACAAAGGGGACTTCGTGAGTTTTGACCCGAAAAGCGTTCCCGGCAGAGCTCCATGTGGGAGCCCTGTGGGAACCATTTTGCGCAGTTTTCCAATTGTGGGAGCGCAAAGGGTTCAAGGCATGTGGGAGCTGCGCTCCCACACCCTCAGGGCGGGCAGGAGCGCACGCTCCCAGAGCTCCCACGCACTTTGAGCACTGCCAGCGCTGTGCTGCGAGGTTTGTTATGGGGGATTACGGGCGCACGAGTAGTGTTACTCAAATGATGATCTCTCTTGGTTGGTCATCCTTGTCAAATCGCAGGAAAGTGGCCAGGTTGATTGCACTATTTTTGTTAGTATCCAATGTTGGTGGATGGGGTGAGTTGTTGGTCATGTGAATCAGCCACATTATTATTCTCGCCGTGACCATAATTATAAAATCAGGTTTCTAAATTTCGAAAAGGACGTTGGGAAATTTTCTTTTTTCCCTAGAACTATAGCTGAGTGGAATCAATTGCCGGCATCCACCTTCAATCTCCCTTTAAGCATTCCTATTTTTCAACATCGTCTATCTGATTATTTCTCTTGAATCAATGTCAGGTATTATGCTTATTTCATGGTTTATGCAGCTAAATACCTCGCGATTGCATACCTATTTTTGTTTGTTTCGGATATAATTCTGCCTTTCTCTCTGTTTGTTTTAATAATTGTAAAACGTTGACAAGGGGGCAACCCCAAAAATAAACGATTCATTACAATTCACCCTACAACAGACCTCATGGATAACAGAACTGATCACCGCATCGCATGGAATCACAGAAGATGCATCACCATGAACAACATTGTTCTGTAGGCCTATTGGGAGATGTTATAAACCCACAGAGGACAGGGATTTCTATTGCTATTTCTGGTGTTATAGGAACGCAGACAACGTGCATCGGAGTCTCGCCATGAGAAACTTTGTAGGTACACCGGACAAAAAATAGTCCAGGCCCACCCAAACTCGTATTTGCCCTACCGACGTTCTGCCTTGCGTCCCCTTCTGCGAATTTCAATTTCGAAAATCGCCTGCCACGTGTTTGGTTTGAAGGAATTTATTCGCATCTACGGAGCTTGTCAAAAGTCCTCGAACATAGGCGATATTTTAGAGTACTGGTTAGCACGGGGGCCATCTAATTTCAACAGAGCTTGGTGCAACTTCACGCCTCACACGAGTGCCATGATGTTTTGCGGCGTATGCTCAAACATTATTGATTCTAAATGGCGCCTGAGTTAATTGTGAACACCTATGTTCGATGACAAGCTGTGTATACATACAACGAACGTACGCGGAAAGTGCAGGCCTACTCGTAAAGGACTGTATACGACATGGGCCTGAGCGGAGTTTTATTTGGGTAATAAAATAGAAGTATCGGAATAGGCCAAATAAACCAATGGTGAATGGTCCCTTGCGCTGGAGAAAACAAAATGCTTCTCTCACGATCAATAAAACAAAGGCTGCAAATACAAACACCAAAAACGTCAATAGGCCCCTATTCATACATGAATTGTTTGATGCTCGTGGAAGGCAGAGAGATGACCTGCGGGAGCGGGGGGTTGGGATGGAACGGACTCAGGTAGAAGTGGACTCAGGTAGAAATGGACTAACCTAACCTAACGCGGAGAAATGGAAAAAAATTCGCTACAAAGATTGAAAAATTCTATCTCAATCCAATTCTGCCTCAGTCAGTCCTGTCCCTGTCACCGGACCCTTGAGCTGTGGAAGTTAAGGGCAGCACCCTTGCTCAATTTAAGTACACTCCTTATCAAAAGCCTTCGAACATAGGAGTTCATTAATAACTGAGGCGCCATTTAAAATCAATTGCAGCATGAGAAACGGCTGGAGCTCGTAAGCTCCTAATGTAATTTTGACGATGTTGGTTTGGATGGGTTGTTTGGATTCGTTAGGTTGGTTAGGTTAGGAATGTAGGTTAGGTTAAGGGTTAGGTTAGGTAAAGTTAGGTTGTTTAGGTTATGTTTGGTGAGGTTAGGTCGGGCAAGTTGAGTTTAGCATGCTTTTCGGTAAATTAGGAGTTTACGAGCTCCAGCCGCTAGTGCAGCATGCGCATAGCAAAACATCATGGCGCTCGTGTGAGGCGTGAAGTTGCACCGAACCCTGTTGAAATTAGATGGCCCCTGTGTGAACCAGTACTTTAAAAATATCGTCTATACTCGAGGACTTTTGATAAGTGTCGTATATTCATGTACCTGCCTGCAGAGGGCAAAAGCTCCAGAAGCTGTCCCCAATTCGGTTTTACGCGCGAGTTTCGGTGCAATGCGAGAAACGCTTAGTAAATGACTTCCAACAGTACTTCATCTGAATTTCTTGAAAATTTTGCTTTTGGAGCATGGTGGCATCAAAACTGCACATCTGTCATACGAATACAAAACGGAATCAACATGCCTATTCTGGTACAACGTGGTCCTGTACGCGAATGGAATTGCTGGTGCCCGATGCAATGTGTACAAAAATTTAATTTAATTTAATTTACACACTACTGTCCCAAAGAATTTTCGGGGCAGGGAGCACACCGCTCCAAAGTACCTACACATCCGTTTAAAACAATATCGTCAAATATAGTAAAACTAAACAAAAGAAAAAGTTCACCAAGTAAAAACAAATGACAACAGTTAAATAACGCATCAAACGCATGAGAAATCGCCCCGGTTTCGATGATGCACATGTTTTAAATGAGGGGGACAGAAATCCTACGAATAGATGTCCCTTTTCTGGAGGAAGTGCCTCGGGAGTTCTTTGTAAACAACCCAGATGGTGCGTCAAGAGAGTTCCATTCTCTGATTGTTTTGGGAAAAATGAATTCAGGAGAAAATTATTGTGCCTAGGTGTTGGATATGAATAACAAAACCCGTGGTCGGAACGGCGTTGAACAGACTTTAGGCAATAGCAGAAAGGAAGCGGAACAGGGCATTTTTGGAAAACAAGGTCAGAACAAATTTTGAGCCGGCGGTTACGTCGTCTATCACGAAGGGGTTCAAGTTGTCGTTCTGATAGGATAGCTGACACAGTCTGTGTCAGCTATCCTACACAGTTATCTCCGGGAACTTCCGTCGCTGTGTCTCTGTGTCACACAGAGACACAGCGACGGAAGTTCCCGGAGATAACTCTGGCAGTACGTCTCTGGGTACTTTCTAAAAGATGAATCTCGGAAGCAAGCATCGGGTCCCATGCTGCGCACGCGTATTCCAGCACTGGTAGCACAAAGGACACATAAGCCTTTCTTCTAGCTGCAAGAGTCGAATACTTAAGATTCCTTTGGATGAAGCCGACAAGTCTACTCGCTCTTAAGGCAATCGAATAAAATATAGGAAAATGACCTATATTTTGACTGATATCAATAAAAGCAAGAGGTCACCGACTATGATTAAGGACACCCCTCGCTGCGAGGGCATTTGCATTCATTGGTAACCAATTTTCTTTGTTGGAGAGAAAGCTCTTTGGAAAATCATTCCGTCTGTCTGCAGCGCATTGTATCCAGGCGAAAAAACGAAAAGGGCCAGGCCTGTAAAAGGCAATTCTCAAGCAGATTCCATCAAAGTCGATCGGCAATGCAAGACAGGGAGGGCTTTGGGTGAGCTTCAGCTGAAGTTTGATTGCGTAAAATACCAAGTGCCTGCAAATCGTATGTCATAAAGGTACTCGGTGTTATGAAATCCAGTCCTGGGAGTGCACACACGCATTTTTTTGCAATTCTGCAGCGGCTTCCAAAACGTTTTCCTTTTAAAATTTTCGTAGTGTGAGTAATTTTTAATATTTTTATTTTCGTAAACCGAAAACATACATTCTAGGCAATCTCTTTGGGAAGTAATGTGGCAGTGATGGAAGATGAACATAACTCTCACCAACTAACTCACTGAAACGCATAATTTGAGTTATGTATTGGACAATTCTAACCAAAACGTGACACGTTCTCCAAAGTGCTTTGAAAATTTAGCATCAGTTTGCATTCCCTAAGAGAGTAAAGACAAAAATCATAAGTGGCGTATATGTTGCCCTCAAATGGTCGATTTTGGGGGAAAATCGAAAAAACCAAAAATGATTATAAAGATTCAAAAACGACTCAAATTTTGCTTCCTGGTTAAGGGCCGCCCAAACAATCCGAAAATTATCGGAAGGCGGATATAATTTGTTCTGGCAATTGAAAATGGTGCTGCATCCGTCCCATTTTTACGCGCGACAATGTTCAGATCCATCGATCCGAAAAAATTCCGATGATTTTTTCGAAATTCCGAAAAATTTCGCAAATGAATTATTGCATGCTCCTTCTGTTTTTTTTCATCTGCGGATCAAAGGTCCTTTATCGTTTGATGCGAATTGACTAAACGTAACTCTAACGGTTCAAAATCATCTTGTTGGCCGTGAAGCGGCGCAGAAGATTAGTAGAGTAAACGACAAACGCTTTGAAACTAATACACGCTTTGGCAAACATCCTGAAACTAATTATTCTCCTTCCTGTTAATCAGGATGTTCTTATAGGTAAAACTTATGTACACTCTAAACACGAAGTTCAGTTTGGAACACTATATTTTAACATGGGCTAAGATAGGAAGTGTTCTTTTAAGAACACTTTGTTTGTTATTGAACACACTGAGTGTTCAATTGGAACACCTTAAGTGTTCCAATGGAACACTAAAGGTGTTTGAAATCGTTCATGTGTTCCAAATCTGTGACAGGAATGTCACAGATTTGGAACACTCAGTGCGTTCCAAGAACACACTGAGTGTTCCATAAATGTTCTTAAAAGAACACTTCCTATGTTAAAACATAGTGCTCCAAACTGAACTTCGTGTTTAGAGTGTACATATTCGATTCGCAGCAGGTTTTAGCATTTTTACATACAAAAGACAAAAACATTTTACGTATTTACACTCAATTGTAATCCTTTACACTCGCAGTGTAAATTCTCGTAATGTTATTCTGTAATGCCTTTGTAATCACGAAAAAGGACTGACAGGGTTTAATTTCAATATGAAACTTTACACAATTCAAAATAAAAAAATGAAGAAAAACGAAAAAACGTCAACGAGAATGCGGACCGATTTTTGTTGCACCCGTTCCGCCAGCTAATGTAGGTCAGTCTGAGACATTCCGGTTCAAGTCCATCTTCTTCTGACAATCGTGAAACCTACCCAAATCCGCAACAATGCCTTGTCCAGCAAATTGCAAAATGTCGGCGCACGCATCTGCAATTGTCCGTCATTTTGTATGAAAAACGCCCTGTGCAATTTTACTGAAATGCGAGTAGGTAATTTCAAAATCTGCTATCTAACCTCGTGAGAGCAGGCAACTGTTTCAGAAGACCTTTCGGGGAGGAATTGCGTCAATCAGCCGGGGCAGAAAATGAATGTTAAACTTGCAAATCGAAATTGAAATTCGTTTATTTCTTTCAGGAGCGTACAGTTACAGAAACAATACTGACTCCCCAAATACAAGTACCTACATTGGATCATATGGGAGTCAGAATTGTTTTCTGTGGCTGTAGATACAAGTCTGCTATCATGGATGTACCGTACCTGACCATGGCTGCAGGCATTCTCTCATGGAGGATATATACAGCCACAGAAACAGTATAATGACTCCCATGATCCAATGTCGGAGTCATTGCAAAAAGGGAGTCCTTTCGTTTCTGTGGCTGTATACCTCATATCAGAAATCAATGACCAATCTAATGCAAAGAAATGCACGAAAAATTGGAATAACAGAAAAAATGCTCATTATGGGGAGAGTGAACCCGCACGCAGTTCAAGTTATAAAAATGCGCTTCCTCACGCTTCTTCACGCTTCCTCACGCTTTCTCACGCTTCCTTACGCTTCCTTGCGCTTCCCTACGATTCCACACGCTTCCTCACGCTTCCTCACGCTTCCTCACGCTTCTTCACGCTTCCTCTTCCTTATGCTTCCTTGCGCTTCCTTACGATTCCACACGCTTTCTCATGCTTGCTCACGCTTCCTCACGCTTCCTCACGCTTCCTCACGCTTCCGCACACTTCCACACGCTTCTAGATGTTATTTATACCAGTTGTTGACATCTATACGCAAATGGACTTTATATTTGCAAGGATTTTACGAATAATTATCTCTTTGCCCGAATTGCGCAGTGCTTGAATGAAAAGAATAATTCAAAATATCAATCGAATTCGCCGAATTCCGACAGAAGAGGATTGAATTTGGTTCGATTGGGTTTGAACTGTGGGTCGAAGTGGATATCAGTTTCATTTCGCTGGGTTTGGCTTGTTTTGCATCGGATCGACTGCAACGAATTGCGCATATAGTACGGTGTGTCTGATGATGGGGGATTATTTGGATCGGGGTTTGGCCTGAATCTCACTGTCACTTAACAGGATTGGGGAGCATTGAATCCGAATTAAATTAGATTGGGTTGAACTTCGGTTTGCACGAGATATACTAAAATTTTTGATATAATTCCAATTTAATGAATGATCAATGATAAATTCAAATTACTGGATGCGTCTCGATTGAATTGGATCAGACTGGACTGAACCTGGTTGAACTGGATTGAACCGGGTTAAATCATTTGCATTAAACTGGATTGAGCCTGATGGAACTGGACTGCTGAATTTGAATGGGACTGATGCAGTCGGATTGAATTGGATTGAACCGGATTGAACGAGACTGGACGAAACGGATCCGCAACTCAATTAGATTGATATTAGAGGAAGAGCAAGGAGTGTAGAGTAACAAAGTAAGTAAGTTCCTTTAAACTCCTTGATAAGAGTTTGATTACGATAACTCACCTTAGCCAAGGTCTCCTCAGATTTGGTCAAAACGTTCTCACATCCTTCACGTTGCGAAAATATATTTCTACTTTGGAGCTTTTTGTGGAAGGTTCGCTCAAGGAGTGGCCTCGCCAATTGCCTACCAAGGCTGGCTGCCATATCACTATGCGCCTGGGAGTCAATTTCAACCTCCTGCAGCAATGTTTCCCAGGCTGTAACAAGGCCACTTGGACAAGAAGGCCTGAAAAATAGAGAAAATTGGAAAAAATAAATTAGGCTAATCTAAACTACATTTAAAGGAAGCATGATTTATCGCCAAAAATCAACCATCATGTTCCAAAACTGCTGAAAATTAAAATCCATATTCACACAACATTCCCCATGAAAGGCGAAATTTTAGTATCTGGTGACAGTCGCCATCAAATCTGTGGAGACCAGCTCGCTGAATTGAAAAAAACTGTGAACTTTAAAAGGTCCAAAAATTCACTAAACTATCAGTTGCGATAAAAACTAAGGGCTGCACTAAACATTGCCAGTTGTACTAAAACTTTCAGAATCGCTAATCTAACAGCTTCATAAAGACGATCAACTATAAGACTATCAACTGGGATAAAAAGTGCTGAAAGTTTATTCATTTTGCGCAAGCCAAAAGGACCAAATGTTTTCAGAGTACGCAACATTTAGCAGCTAGGAAATTTTGGAAAAATATCGGAGAGCAATCTGCCAATCTTTCTTTGATCGGCACTACCTAAAGGTGCCGAAAATGGTTTATCTGTTTATCTCAGCGGACCGCCCTGTGTAATCAAAAATTTCCCCTTCGCCCGATCTGCATAAAATGCTGAATCATTTGCTAAAACGTGCTAGCTGTAGATGTACCTATCATGTATTTTCACCGGTGAGAAACAATCCTCTCTGAATTCTTTTAGCATTGTCCCGATAAATAGCACCTTTGCCCTCGTTGCCTGCACCTCTATTGAATTGAATTGAATTTTTATATTTAGGGGCTTTGGTCCCGTTTCATATATGGAAAAACAGCAACTTAAAAAGCATGATACAAAAATAAATGTTAGAAAGCACCTGAGAACCTCGTCATTCAAGACGACGCAACGAAAAAACCTTAATTTAATTTTAATTTAATTTATACACACACAATACTACCCCAAAGAATTTTGGGGGCAGGGAGTACACCGCTCGATGGTACTTACAATTCCGTTTTAACAACATCGTCAAATAAATTTAAAAAAAAACAAAACAAAAAGGGTCGGCAGGTAAAAACAAATGGCAACAATAAAATAATGCATGAAGCGCATGAGAAATCGCTCCCGTTTCACTGACGCATGTAATTTAAATGAGGGGGGAGGGAAATGCCTTATCGAGCTAATGTCTATTTCAGGAGTGCTTTGGAAACAACAGAGACGGAGTGTCGAGGGAATTCCAATCTCTTATGGTTTTTGGAAAAAATGAATTCAGAAGAAAATTGTGTTTAGGTGTTGGATATGAAAAACAAAACCCGTGGTCGGAACGGCGTTGAACTGGTTTGAGGCGATAGCAGTCAGGCAGAGGAACAGGGCATTTTTGGAAAACAAGGTAAGAAAAAATTTTGAGTCGGCGATTACGTCGTCTATCACGAAGGGGTTCGAGTTGGAGGTCTGACAAGATTGCTGAAACGGAGGCACAGCGACGGAAGTTCCCGGAGATAACCCTGGCAGCACGTCTCTGGGTACTTTCTAAAATATGAATCTCGGAAGCAAACATCGGGTCCCATGCAGCGCTCGCGTATTCCAGCACGGGCAGCACAAAGGACATATGCCTTCCTTCTAGCTGCAGGAGTCGAAAACTTGAGATTCCTTTGGATGAAGCCGACAAGCCGACTTGCTCTTAAAATGACAGCAAGTAGGTACCGGAGTGGAATTGAAATGCAGAGCTGGAAAAGGCGAACATAATGGATGGAGCTCCCAAAGAATGCGTAAAGACGTGCTTTCAGCAGATTTATAGAAATTGGGGTTTTAAAAATTTTAGCGGGTAAGGAATTCCGGTCAGGAATCGTTTCTTAAGAAAAAAAATTTCTCCACATTAGTCCTGGGGCATGAAAGAGTTCTTATTTTGCATTGGTGGTCATGCCGAGAAATGAATGTAGGTCTCTGAGTTGGTGGCAACAATTCACCCCAACCACCAACATTGGAGACCACATTGAAAAAGCATATTATCCTCTGATTTTTCTTCTGCGGAGTATAGCGGAGTCCAGTTTAATTTAAATATCATGTCAGACACACTGCTGCGGCGAGAATACTTTCCAGTCACAAAACGAGCTCCCAAGCGCTGCACTTTTACAAACGGTCCCAAACGACCGATGCATATTCAAACTGAGGTCTAACAAATGCAAAATAAGCGAGCTCTCTTGTACTTTGCGGACATCCCCTAAAATTCTGACGAATAAAATACATTGCCTTACGTGCTCTATTTACAATCGTATTAATATGCAGAAACCAATTGAGATCGGTAGTAAGATTAACTCCAAGATAAGTTATTTTTTCTACGTATGGAAGTTCAATACAATTAATATCGTAATGTTGAAGAATTGGATTGCGTTTATTTGTGAAAGACACAATTTTGCATTTTTCAGCATTAAGTTACACACTGCTCTCCTGACACCAGCCTGAAATGATTTGTAGATCGCTCTGAAGATCGTTGCAGTCAGTGTGGGGACAAATGTTTCGGTATAAAACGCAGTCATCAGCGAAGAGACGAATGTTGTTGCGCAAAGTAGGGAGCAAATCGTTGATATAGATTAAAAACGTAGTGGACCAAGAACACTAGCCTGTGGCACTCCAGAAGTGACGGGTAACTGCTCAGACACGAAATTCAAAACTTTTACTCTTTGATGGCGATTTGATTCCTTGTATAGTGGCGACGGAATTAATCAAGTCACAGAAATAATAATGAGCCCACGAAAGATTCTTGCATTGGTTTAAAAGGGAGTCATTATTGTTTCTGAGAGTGTACTTTGCATGAAAGATTGTGATTCCTGATATTATAATAAAACTCTGCTCTGCAGAAATTTTTGTATCACTTTCACAGCCGAGTTTGCAATCGAATCGTAACCCATCCGTTTCAATCTCGCGCATTTATTTCTGCAGCTTGCACAAGAGTAAAAAGAAAGAAATGTTTATGAGGCAACAGTTCAATGGGAAAACCATTTCTTTCCGCGATATAAGTCGGCTTTTCGCATCAATGTCCACGTAACTTGGAGAATTTGGTTCAGTTCTTAAACGAAACAAACGTTCCTGAAATTGCGATGGGCAGACACGGTGGGCAGGAAATTGGACTAATTTTGCCGAAAAATGGGGACAAGAGGGCTCCGATATGGTTCAGTAGAACAACTCGTAGTCGCAATCGCGTCGACAAACAATGTGCAGAAAATTGTGTGTTGTCTCTCCCACGTATTAGTTAAGGGCACTCGTCAGAAGTTGTACCCCTAATAAACAATCGGCGCTGCAATTGGTATCAAACAAATAAATGCGTTTTGCATGCTCAACCAATTAGTTAGGGGCACTCTTCAGAAGTTGTACCCCTAATAAACAATCGGCGCTGCAATTGGTATCAAACAAATAAATGCGTTTTGCATGCTCAACCAATTAGTTTGGGGCACTCTTCAGAAGTTGTACCCCAAATAAACAATCGGCGCTGCAATTGGTATTGAAGACATCTATGCGTGTCGCGTGCACAACGAATTCGTTAGGGGCAGATGTGGTGCCCCTAACAAACAATCGGCGCTGCAATTGGTGTTGATGACATAAATGCGTGTTGCATACGAAACGAATTCGTTAGGGGCAGAAGTTGTGCCCATAATAAACAATCAGCGCTGCAATTGGTGTTGTAGAGATAAATGCGTGCCATGTTGTGCGGATGAGTAGAGGCGCAGTTTTCGCAACAGCAGAGTCACTATCGGCGCATCTGACGAAAACGATGCGCGTTAATAACTCATGCATTTGTTTTCCCATTTATCTGTTGCCTCCGAAACTTTCTATCTTTCTTTTTACTCTCATGCAGGCGGTAGAAATAAAAGCGCAAGATTTCAACAGAGCTTTCTGGGGATGTTAGGTTTTGACCTCGGTTCTGAAACAGGATCTTTAATTTCTGCAGCATGGAGTTTTTGCCAAAATCTGAACAGTTGCAATTCTTACATGTGTGAGTACATTAATTCCGCCGCCACTCTTAACGTAGAAATCAGGGGTTGATCATTTCACGGAGGGGCAGAATATTTCACGATCAAATTCCGTGAAATGACAAGTCTGAACGGAAAACTAAATGTCAAATACACAACCCACCCTGAAAACTTCAAAGAGACTTCGTTTTTCTCGAAACATCGGCATTTAGAAGCGTTGTACGTAAGTCGTGTCGCGCATTTCCCACCGTCATGTGAGACCTTCTCGTAACAAGAAAAATGACAACTGCAAAATAGAATTTTTGAAACACTCCTGTACAAGAATTCCTGTTGTGATAACCCCAAAGCAGAGCAGACTTACACTAAATTATGTTTCATTTGTCCAGGCTGGGTGCATTTAAAATACTATTGTGATAGGTGGGCACCGACTGTGGGCTGGATTTAGCCTATGTCTATGGAGAAAACGAACGTGTCACAGATCATGCCGCAGGAAACCCTCACTGAGATAGGCATACCTTTTCAGGTCCTTCTGCCTGTTTTAACAAAGTTTATAACTAGGTTTGTTGGGTTTGGAAATCTAATCAAAGCTTGGAAAAAACCAGCGATGGAAAGAGGGCAACAGCAAAAAGACTGGGTTATTGATCAGAAAATCGATACCCTTTTTTCACGTCGACCTAGGAGACGTCAGCGTTTTTGTTTTCGCCTTCACAGAGAAGCATGGGTACGGTATTCAACTGTTGGCTTTGACGGGAAATATTCGCAAAACTTGAGCTGAGGTTTTTTTTCGGAAACTTCCACAGACTGCATGGCGACTCGAGAAGGGCTTCACCGTGGTTCTAGCAGGTGCTGCCACATCGCGGTCAATGCATATATATTTGTACTTATTCGTATTCGTATTTCTTCCGCCGCAGAAATAGGACACTCGGAAAATGTCTTAAAGAGTAGGTTCCAGTGCCCATTCTGCGAATAAACAGGGATTGAGTGACTGCTGTGACTGTGATCGTGCTGTGACTTCTGCACTTTTCTCCCTGGAAAAAAAAACACTGGATTTTTATCCTAAAATAGGTCGGTTTCAAGTCAATCCAGTCTCTTCGGTTTTTTTCTTTGAACGCAACCCCCGGTTCCCCATTTTTTTCTTTCGAACAAGACGTCTGTTTAATTCGTGATGACGGTGTGAGAGTGATGTTTTGAGCATGGCACAGTTTTGATCATGGCACTCAAGTTTTGAGCATGCAATGGTTTTGAGGTTGCAAAAACTCAGCAAGCCAACATCGAAGTTAAATTTCACCCTGCTCTTTCCCCAGAACGACATCAAATGAACCCCACAATGTACTTTATCTGAACACAGTCGATTTAAAGATAAAGTATGCCTCGGATGTGGATTAAGGCAGTGTTTTGGAGAGCGTTTTGGCATGTGGAGGCAGGCTGTCCTAACCTATCCTAACCAAACCAACCCAAACCAAGCGCGGAGAAATGGAAACAATCCGCATCAAAAATGGAAAAATTCTACCCCAGTCCAATTCTGCCTCAGTTATTTCAATCCCTGTCGCCGGACCCTTCGTTGTGGTTTGAAGACACTGATGAATATCGTTATAAATGTTTTTAGAAATCATGGAAATTGTTGTGACGAACGGCATGGTTGAATTTGAAAATTTAAAGTCCATTGTTGATGTGGCGACAGTTTTGGTTCATGCCGTCAGCTTTGTAAAAAACCCTGCAACCAAACTTGCCAAAACTGACCCAATCCAGCCTGACCGCAATCAACCAATCGGAACGACCTTGTTCAAACCAACACAACCAAAATTGCATTTGGAGGTTACGAACTCGAGCCATTTATGCGGAACAGACCGTTCTTACTATCCATTTTTAACAAGGCAAAGCAGTTGGAATAAATGTACCCATAAAGTGGTTCCAAAACAAAGCAAAAAATTGAATCATGCTGCGCCTTCCGCAGACGTGACGTAAAATGGCGTAAAAGAGACAAACGGCCGCGTTCCCCATTGCAACTCACCCTCAGATTCAACTCATTAACCATTTCAATGGATAGATTTGTGTTGCGAAAATTTTATTTCTATGTGCAGAGCTTATTCCTTTTCCATTGTTGCGAAAAATGCATCCGTCTGTTGAACTGGTTATTGAGTTGAACCTGAGGGTGAGTTGCAATGGGGAATACGGTCGTTAGTCTCGTCGAACGGAAACCGGCGATGTGGACCCACGCAATTGCTGCGTCAATGTGGGAAGAGAGTAGTGGTGCGAACTCATCTTTCCTGATTTGATGTCACAAGAGAAACAAATCAATGTCATACACATTGCATACAGAGTGCATAGTGTGAGTAACAAAAAATACCAATAATAATTATTCCAAGTGAACGGAAGACATGGCATGCTCTCCATTCATGTTTCATGCGATGAAAAACAATTTCCTGATCATCAAAACTCAAGCTTCCTCAGCGCCATTGACTTTTAACGTTTTCTGAACTCTTTGGGACTCATGCACCTATTTTTGAAAGCATGTAAAGAATTTCGCTTCACGATATAGGTGCTGTTTAATGTCCCAGGAAAACTTCAGAGAGCTCAACGCCATCATCTTCAATGTTCGAAATAAGACTATACACTAGTTAAATAAGAAGTCGGTATAAACTAGTTAGCGCAAAGCAATTAAAAATTCGACTCTTAAGGCCCGTTCACATTATCGCATTGGAAATTATAACGTGACTTTACGTTTGTATCGCGTCTGGCTTGTTCTGTGTTGTTTCTTGCTGGGTGCTTGCAAGCTGTGTGCCTCTCGTCAAGAATTTGCAACATCATGCCATGATGTTTGCTGGATGGAAGCAGTGTTCCCATTTGTCGCATTTCCGGGCGATACGGCCAAGTGTAGTGGCGGCTGAATTAATGTACTCATGCACGTGTTTCTCCATTTAACACTTGCCTCAGAAACTTTTTTTTCTCCTTTAACTCTTATGCAGACAGTAGATATTAAAGCGTCAGATTGCATCAAGGCTTTCTACAGGTGTCAAATTTTCACCTCGCTTGTCGAAGAAGATCTTTAATCACTGGCAGCATGGATTTTTTCTAAAATCTGAACAGTCGCATTTTTTTTACACGAATGAGTACATTAATTCCGCCGCCGCTATACATCCGTAATTGTCATTCGGAAAACGGCAACATACTAACACTGCCTCACCCTCAAAAGTGATGGTGCACGCAATATAATGGCTGCGCAAAACTTCCCAAAACTGCCGGCGAGAAGGACAAAGGGAATGCAAGACTGCAACCAGTCCGGCAAGGCTTGCTGCCTGGCGTGGTTGACAGACACTGGATTGGCGCGGGTCGCTCGCTCGCAACGAAGTTTTGCAAATCGAATTAAAAATGCAGAACAGCAAGAAAAGGAAATGCCAATTTGAAAGCTTTCTCCGTCTTCGGTTGTCATTCATTCAGGACAAGAAAGATATAATAATGCATTCTTTTCGGCAGGACCTTTGATGATAAAATGGTAAACGAAACTTGGCAACTTCAATTGAGTTTGTGAAAGCATTTGCTTGTTCCAAAATGAACTTCAGCCAACAGTATGCGTCTGCATGCGACGTTTTTCTGCCGCATGGGGGGCACCTCGTTTTCTCAGCTTACGGCTAAAAAGTTGTCCCCTCACTCTTGTATAAAAACGATGGAGGCTTTTCGACAAGAGTTTGCGTTGTGTCGGAACGCTTTCCCATTTTTACGCTGTGAAAAATCGTCACTGTGCAATGAATGGAAAATAGTCGGAATCTATCAGGAAATTATCAAGAAATTCCTCATTCTTGGTTCGAAGTTCGCCAGGGGATTCCTTCGTCCGTCTAAACTTTCGGTAATGCATCACCGTTACCAAACGAGAGTGGCAGAATCCGTCCATTTCGATGTTTATCACCGTTACCAAACGAGAGTTGCGGAATGCATCTAAACTTTCGGTAATGAATCACCGTTACCAGACGAGAGTGGCGGAATCCGTCTAAACTTTCGGTAATGCATCACCATTACCAAACTAGAGTGGCGGATTCCGTCTAAACTTTCGGTAATGCATCACAGTTACAAAACGAGAGTGGCGGAATCCGTCTAAACTTTCGGTAGTGCGTCACCGTTACCAAACGAGAGTGGCGGAATCCGTCTAATCTTTCGGTAATGTCTCACCGTTACCAAACGAGAGTGGCAGAATCCATCTAAACTTTCGGAAAAGCCTCACCGTTAAAAAAACGAGAGTGGCGGAATCCGTCTAAACTTTCGGTAATGCATCACCGTTACCAATCTTTAGAGTGGCGGAATCCGTCTAAACTTTCGGTAATGCATCACCGTTACCAAACGAGAGTGGAAGAATCCGTCTAAACTTTCGGTAATGCATCACCGTTACCAGTCTGGAGTGGCGTAATCCGTCTAAACTTTCGGTGATGCATCACGTTACCAAACGAGAGTGGCGGAATCCGTCTAAACTTTCGGAATTCGTCTAAACTTCGTCTAAACCAAACGAAAGTAGCGGAATCCGTCGAAACTTTCGATAATGCACAACAAAACGAGAATGGTGGAATCCGTCTAAACTTTCGGTGAATGCATCACCGTTACCAACCGAGAATGGCGGAATCCGTCTAAACTTTCAGTATGCTACGAAAGGAGAGGGGCGGAATTGTGTACCCTCCACTCTTTTTTTTTTTCTTTGAACTGTAAACGTCCGAAGAAACGTTTGGAAAATGGAGTTCAAACCGACTGCTCAATGAATTGAAAGAGTGAATTGAAGAACATTAAAACAACATTAAAACGTCGACGTTTCAGGCG
>JASGXE010010327.1:0-15863 GCA_030068105.1 Sinentomon sp. SZTP_YWyxl | reverse complement strand
AAAGATTAGGGCATGGCACATTTACAAGCACCTATTTGTTCCGTAGAATGGTGCTACGCACTTATGCTCTAGCATTTTACATGCCCATTGATGACCATTTTACACACACCCTTCGGGGCAATACCAATGCACCTTCTTACCTTTCAGGACCATAAACAAGTATGATTTTTTCTCACAATGACCTTTTTATGGATTGCAATTCTTTGCAGAAAACTACCGTCTGCTGTCTTCAAGATGAAAACAAGTCGCATGATAGTTAAACAGGGTTGCCACTGATTTCGGACTATGAATTTCCCTGTAATTTCCAGGTTTTCCAGGCAAATGATTGGCATATTTCCAGGATGGTAAACACCATCTATTTTTGAACTATGAATTTTTTATTTTGTATTCTGAGGCTCAGATTTTATCCTTATGGCCAAAATTTGTGGATTTCCCTGTGTTTTCCAAAGTTTTCACTCGATTTCCCTGTATTTTCCAGGTTTTTGGGATTTTTCGGCTCATTTCCCTGCAATTTCCAGTTTTTCCAGAGAAGAATTTCATTTCCCTGTAATTTCCAGGTTTTCCAGGATTTCCAGGTGAGTGGCAACCCTGTTAAAGGATTGCAGTACGAATATACCACCAGACTTCAAGATCATTCCGATAGACTCATTCATTTTTTCCAAGGCAGAGTTTCCCAAAGCCTTTTTGAATTCCACATGCCAAAACCAACAATGGGCTTATCCCTATCAAAGGGCGAACAGGAGAATGCCGGGGTTGAGCAAGGTAGTCGAATGACAATCTTAAATTTCAGCAACTTGGCCACATTTCTTGCTTGATGCTGAGGTTCATGGTAAAAGCAGGTGCCCGATCTAAGCTGAGAGAGGTAACCCCAACACACCCTTCTCCATCCCTGACCATGAAGGATGCAGAAAAGGGTAAAACCAAGTGATTGAAGAGGTTGTTTGAAGCATCCAATCAATGTGAGATGGGAAATGCATGTTGAAACAATTATTTGACATTCGTTCACAGATAGATCATGAATCCAGCCAACCTCTAACTATTCCCGGCAGGAAACTGAAGGTTGTGAGGTGGCCATCTTTTCTTGAGCCTCGCCTAACTTGGAAACCTAGCTTCGTGCTTTTCCTTATGCAAGAGCAAACATTTCCAGGACATTCCCCCTGGTTCAGACATTCCGCAGACACCCAAAGATCAAATTCCATATCTAGGCCTACTAATGTTGAACTTGTCAAGCAGGCATGGCAATGTTTTTTTTTTCTAAAAATTAGTTTCAGCCATGACATCTCAACCCTGCGAGCCTGGGTCATCAAACATCGGCAAGATAAGCAGTTCAAAATGGCCAAACGAATTTGTTCTGGATGGTAAACAAGATTGCCAAACATCAACAAAAACACTTCAAGAATTGCAGGTGCTGAAAGACCAACAGGCAGATCTCATAATTTGACACTTGAAACACCAAAGGCTTAAGCACAGTGGCTTTTTGACTTTATCTGGCAGAATGACCTCTCATGATGACCCATTTCCAAACGAAGCAATCCAGTGATATGTTAACCCACACTCATACATAGGCCTATCTGTCATTCACTGTCAGCCTTGCATTGCCTGATATTCAGTGCAAGAAAGAAAAGATGCAAATGTGAGTGCAACGATGCCTCGAAAATATCCATTGAAAATACAAACAAACCGAAGCATGTCAAGTCTTGATGAGGGCCAATGGGATTTCATGACTTCCAATAGATACCAGTTCAATTCTATGATTTTTCAAGGTCGTTTCAGTGAGTCAAAGTGATGTCAAGGTGCAGGCACTTTGGTTGAAAGTGAGGCATGGAAACAGATGAAAAGATTGCACATTGCCAGAATCAGGGATGGGCAAGGTCGGGTACCTTAGAGGGGGTAAACAGGTCTGAGACGGGGGGCACGCAAAGTGCAAGGGGTCTGGCAGCGGGGGTCCAGGGGGCAGCGGCCCCGGCAGGAGGTTTGGGGGACAGCGTCCCCCAAAAGCTGCAGCTTTTTTGGTAAATTAGGGGTCTCCAGATGCCATTTTACGACATTTCAAGTCCTATTTTCTAATCCTGGAGGTTCGGCAGTCGCAATAGATGGAGCAAGAAAAAACCTGTTGGACATGACTTTCTGGATTGAGTTTTTGTGTCATTTTACCATCATCAGCAAATCAAAACAAAGTACAAAAGAAACAGAATGTTGCCATTTGTTATCCGTCTGTGATCTACCCGTCCGTGATGATTGCTAGGCCTACCTCTTAATGCCAGATGAGCCACTTTCTCACAATCATTGCATAATAAATGGTGAGCCACCTCCACCAAAACAAAAAGTAAGACAAGAGAAAGATGGAGACAAGAGAAATACTGGACTTTGCATCAGTACATGCAGGGCACACACAGGACTTAGGCCATGGGTACCCTCGGAAAAAGGCTAGGGGGGTAACCTCGGCTAGGCCAGGGGGGGGTAACTCCCCCCCCTTATGCCAACCCTGGCCAGAATATGAACAACAATATTCACATTGTTAGATCTCAAAGTCTATTTGAGACTGGACTTCAAAGTCTATTTGAGACTGGACTTTTTGGGGTGTTCGCACCCTTGTTATATTGCTGACAAACGACTCAGGGTGCTCAGTCACTCGTTCAAAAAAGGGTCAAGGATGCAAATGCCCACGAAATTTCATGCCTCAAACGTGATTTGTACTTACATTGAAAAAGCATAAAAGTGGATTACTCTGTTTGGCCCCCTCTTGTTGGCATACGGTCAGTTGTTGGTTGCACATAGGGCCTAACAGGAAGATTACGCTCAAAAAAACATTTCGTGAGCTGACTTTCGTTGGATGCATCCGGATTTGCACTGCAGAGAAATTTTGCAGCCGGAAGAAGATAAAAGACAGACAAGACGAAGAGTATCCACGTGAGAAAAATAGGCTTAGGCTAAACAGTGCAATTATTATGCTCCTCTGGCAAATAAAAGTCTATGTAAACACAAGTCTCCAACGACACAGCCAGAGAGAGAGAGATAAGATCATCTTGCTTTGAAAAAATAAAATCAAAATATCAACAGTCTTATATTTCTTTTTTTTTGGGCTCTCAGCAAAGAAAAGAAAGGTCAGAGAAAGTTGGAAGCAATTACATACATACTGTAAGCATGAATGGCAGTGGCACTGGTATGGATGGCATGCCAGGCGGAGATTGGCGTGCAGCACGACAAGATGGGATTTTTCTCTTTCTCCTCACCTCATTCATCCGTCTGTTTCTTTTATCTCACCTTTTGTGATGACTTCCAAGAAGAAATGCAGAGAGCGGCACTGGATGAGAACCAGCGGGGGAGAGAAAGAGACGGAAAGATGGGTGGATAGATTCCCAAACAGCACAGAGCACAGGCTGGTACGTTATACGTTTCTTCACTAACTTGCGATTAGTGCAGGCAAGAATGCAAACAATGGGGGCAGGAGTGAGGCAAGGATAGGAATAATAATTAAGCTCTGGTAGTGTGCAAGACATATTGGCAAATTTACAGGTAATAAAACGAAAAGAAGAACAGGGTACGGTCAAGGTGTCGCAATAGTTTCAGAATGCATATCTACTACTGATTTATGCACCAAACTCCATAGCCAAAATAGGCTACATCACAAACGGCCTAAACTTAACTACAATCATCCTGTGGAGAAGAAAGAAGCGCCTGATTTGCAAAATAAAAATAAAACCAGGCACCCATGAAAGATGTTTCTGATGTCTCAGCAGATCTAACTATGCAAAAACAGATTGTCGAGAAAAAAGAAAGTGGGCAAGTCCACTTGGGAAAGCACGTAGATAGGACTAACAGAATGGGCCCTCATAGCAGGGAAGGTGTGAACTTACAGAGGTTCAAGCTTCAGAACAAACAATGCACATAAGTGCAGATAAAAATGAACACGTTTCTACAATAACTTCATAATTTCAGGGGCAGCCACACAGTGATTGATGGGTTATGATATCATGTGCATGAGCTGGATCAAACCAAAGAGAACACACATCTTTCATATTGTTCCCAGCCCTGGCTTTACTCCTACATGACCACATCAGCAAGAGGCGCCACAATCCAAATCAAGAGAACTGAGAAAATAACCAACAACTGATCTATTGCACTTTGAAATGTTCAGTTTCCAAAGTTTCCTAAGATGTTCGTTTCCACAAGTGCCAATGTGAAGCATTTCGATTGTTTTCTCAATAATATTGTGCTAATTTCGGTATTGCGATTTAAAAATGAAACCAGCAAGTGTATGCAGCTTGGTATGTGTGTGAGCATGCATCTGTGATGAAAGTCCGACATGGAAAGGCAGCCAGGGTTGGTATCCTTGCCTTTGGAGTTTATTTAGGCAGAACAATCATTTTGGCTAAATCTAGATTTTACATTTATCATTTATCTAATCAGTACCTTTCGGGCTGCAAATAGTGGCAGAATGACCCAAAAACTTCCCATCCCATAAAAAACTGCAAGTTAAGCGAAGCCTGCCAAGCTCCAACAGGTAGGTTGGTCCGTAGGTACCTAGGTACTCACAACAGATATACCTACCTCACCTAGTTAGGTACTCCCAAGGAGTAAAAAAATTAGGTGCCACACATCATGCGGTGCCTTTTGAAGACCTCAAAATTTTAAAAAGCTTCAGTTTTTCGGGTCATCGTCCACCAAATCTGCTACCAAGAGATCTTCCCTTTTGGAACCCCAGAGAATGCTGCCTCAGGCCCCGGAGGTGGCCAAAGAACACAAGATTCGGCACATGCGGCACCAACCTACTTCACCGCCAGGCCAATTACCCACACACTGAGTATGAAATAGTTGTTGCAACCCAATGATCATGATACCTCCCTGAAGGTAGGTATGAGGAATGGAGAGGCATAGCAAAAGGGCATGGAAAGGATGGACATGGCACCATAAATGAGTTGCTATGCAACCTGATGATTATGATGGCCCACCACAAGGCATGAAACATGGAGGGGGAAGGACAGGCAGTATGAATAGCTGCAGCCTGAAGACTGTCGTAGCCTGCTACAGGGTACCTATGAGGATGAGGTGGTTTGGGGACCGGATGGCAAATGGTATGGTTGAGGTAGAGTGCACAGGCCAATCCCAAGGGTTGAGGTGGCAGGTAGTACCGTCAAAGGGGGCTACTTTGGCCAATTTTGTATCTCTATTGTCAGATGGTTTTCCTGGGACTATGCGTAAAATCCTTGTGTAATATTTTTTGTTGTCATATTTTTACAGTTTGAAAGTATATTTTTCTGAGAGGATTTTTTATTTTTAGTTAAGTTAATTTCTGTGCTAACCAGAATACAGAAGCTGTGAAAAACTTGAATTTTGGACGAGCGACTGTCATCGTTTATATTAGGACAGAAAAGATAAGGATCCAGTCCTTTGCCTCATCATTTAGAGGTTAGATATATGCTTAACCCATCGAGCCCAGAATATTTAACTTGTGAACGCAAAAACAAAGCCGGATAGATCAATTTTCGTTCTTTCACCAAAGCCGGAATTTAATTTTCGGAAAAAAAAACATGCATGTTTTTTGCACTTTCATTACCGATAACTGCCAATCTTTCAGCCAGAATTGAAAAAATCAACAATTCCACTTGAAAAATAACCGCAGAATTCAAATTTGCCGTCAAAAATAGCACCAAAACAACCAAAAAACACCTGCGGCAAGCCCAAATGAGAGAACATCAAAATCGCATGATCACCGCCGCGAACGCAGCCATTTTGAATTGGAATGAATCAGCGCCGCCACGCGGTCGGGCGAAGCCAATTTTCGAAAAATCGCCGCGTCGCCAAATGTTTAAAATGTTTAAAATAATCGCTGAAGTGTCGTCTGCCCGAACGAATAAAATCGAATTCGCTCCCATGGCCGGAATTTGTCTGAAAATTGCGGCAAATGAAGTGGAAATGGAAACGGACCAGGTCCGTTCTTCGGCGTTGGTGATGAAATTGAAAAAGCGTGTTTCGGCCATTTTGCCCGATCTCTGCGCCCGGATGAGGTACGTGCTTCGGGCTCAATGGGTTAATATTTGTCATTGTCCAATTTCTGTATTATAATTCTGTCAGTGGCAAAAAATTGGCTGGCCAAAGTAGCCCCTTATACAAGAGGAAGCGATTTTGGTTGACAAAATCATTCTTGTTGGAGAATGGGGATTCCCACTGTCCAAACTTGATGTCATTTACATTGTGAAAGCATATTTGGACAAACAAGGAAGAAATGTCAAGTGTTTTAAGAACAATCTGCCCGGAATTTATTTTGCAAAAGAGTTTATTTTGCGCCACAAGGTCAAGGATTTACTAACCACGCGACTTTGCAACAACTTGACAAGGGGGAAGGCCAGTTTAAGTCGCGAATTTCTCATGACTTATTGTGACAATTTAAGTGTAAAACAGGAAGGTATCCCGCCATCTAACATATTCAATGCTGACGAGTCGAACTTGAGTAATAACCCGGGGAGAAAAAAGCTGATATTTCGAAAAGGTGTCAAGTACGCAGACAGGGTTGTGAATTCATCAAAAAAAGGAGTCAATGCAATGATGTGTGGTGCTGCAGACGGAATTACAAGGTGTCCTGCCAAATGTACCATCTGCCTGAACTTCCATTTGTGGTGTCCGTGTGATCTCCAAATTATGCCCAAAAGACTGAACCTATTGTTTTACTCACCTGCATACAAGCATTTTGTCCGTAAATGTACCTACTGTTTGTTTTTTAAAACTCCAAAAGGGGCCAAAGTAGCCCCCATTGAGGGGCTGCATTGGCCATTTCTGGCTTCAGCACACTTTTTTATTGTGTTTTCCAAAATTGACCAAAGTAGCCCCATACTTTGGCCACTCAAGGTTAAAAAAAAAAACACGACCCAAGAGAGTTTTCTAACATCTCTTGGCATTTGACGACAAAGAGGGGCCAACTGGATGATATGAACACCAATCAAATTAGCATTTAGTCTGATCAGTTAATTGCCCTGCTTTTGTGAAGTTGAGAAACCGGCCAAAGTAGCCCCCTTTGACGGTAGGTCCATACTACGTTGGCAGCAGGTTCCTCATTTGTTGGTAGTAGGCTCTTCATTCATTATCACCTTGTGGAGACTAAGCAAGCTCATGGGGCACGATACCCACTGTTCCACTTCCTCTTAGAGAAATGGCAGCAATTAACAGCTTTTCATCAAGGAACAAACATCACATTGCATATGTGTCACACCTGCAACATCTTGAACACAATTGCAAGCAGGATGACCCTGCATTTTTGCGACCAAAATTCCATAATTGGAAAAAAATTAAATAAATCATGGTACCTAATTCAGACATTTACAACAGAATTGTTATGAATTCCGCAAGAAGGTTTGAATTTTCATAAAGAAAATTCACCAAGTAGAAATTTCGTAAAATCCCTGAGTAGAGTTTTCATGATTTCCCTAGTGGAATTTTCAAGAATTCTGTGACATAGGTACAGGTTCAGGCACCTTTGTGGCCAAATTTCAAATTTTGACTCTCCAAAATTAAAAATCCCTCTGCAAAAACGTTTCCTATTGTGTGCCAAAACAAGACGTTTCCTTTGTCAAAAGTTCCCTGACAATTCCAGGCGTTTTCCAATTTGCCAACACTCGTAGGTAGGTATCCTCGGAATGTTAAAGCTACCTAAACCTGAAACGAGTCTGGCCCTTGAAGTCACTTATTCCTTGAAGTCACTTCATGGATTTGAAGTGATCAGCTGATTGCTTCAGACTTCCCAATGTCAGCTTGAAGTGACTTAATCGCAAGAAGTGAGATGTGAGAAGTCACCACCTCAACAACCAGCCGATTATCAAGAGTATAAGTGAGATCGATGAAGTCACTTCAGGCTCAAGTCACTTCAAAGCTCCACAAAACAAAAACTGTTTCAGCTGGTTTGAGTCACTTAAACAGGCAAAATACGTGCCATAAAGTGACTTAAAGGCCCAGTGGAAAAGGGGTATAACAGCAAATTATGTAACTTTTAATAGGTGGACCATGATAAGTAAAGCATCAAGCTTACCTCAATAAAGCCCTGCATAGCATCATCAGTTGGTCTATCAGTGATTAGGAACTTCATGTTCTTGAAAGATATCTCCGACGGAGCTGGTCTAACAATCTTCTGCCTCATTGTGGGAACACTCATTTCGAACGCAAAAGGAAAACACACACGATTTGACCGAGCAACACCGACTTCAAATGCAGAACTAAAACTGACCCTTTGATGAGGAGCGAGGAATGCCCTTTACCATACTACGATGTGACCCTGGCTCCTTTTGGCAGCACCCTGGCCGTTATAAGGCAATTTCTCCAGGAATCACAACAGAACAGACTTTAAAGAAAGCTGCGGACTCCTTTTGCACTTTGAAACTTCAACCCATGAGTGGTAAAGTGTCCGCGAGTGGAAGGCGAGCCCTCTGCTTCTCAGTTGCAAAAAACGCGAACTCGGCCAAGATCACAGAAAGCTTTGCAGTGTCCAATAACACTAAAAATGTTTCTTTATTCTCTGCTTCAACTCTCTTGGAAAAATTAAGTCCTCGGTAAGTTCTGCTCACTTATGTTGAGCCTGGCAAAAGTCACTGCTGCCTCTCCTGAACTCCATCCAAAGTTGAGCCAGCTGTTCCCAACAAATCTGAAAAAAAATAAAAAATAAAAAAATAATAAAGTTTGTTAGGATATGCCACACATAAGAGCACAGATTTATCAAGTAAGACACCGAGCAAGACTAAATCCAACGTGTAGACATGGGCAGGGCTGCAAAAAGTCGTTTGGAGCCCTGGAGCATGGATTTTGGAGCCTGGCCAAAATGTTGGGCGATGATTTTTTTTTGCTCGTCGGCCCGTGTCGGACCCGGGCGAAAACAGTTGGAGAGCTTTTTTTTTGCTCTTCACCCCAATTTCGATCCCGGTCGGCCCACAACGGTCCCGGGAGCAATGCTCCCGTGCTCCCGACTTTTTGCAACCCTGGACATGGGTAAATCAAGGGAGGTTTGGGGATCACCCCAGAATTTAGGTAACTAGTGATATCGTTTGAGCTGAGGCCCGTTGCGACTCCACAGAGGGCCTCTCCCTGCCTCAGATCCGAATTAATCCCCTCTGAGGCCCCTCGAAGAAATCCATACTCCAGCTTCCATCCAAGACAAAACGACCTATAAAAACAAAACGAAACGACCCTATCTATTTAACCGCTTATGTTCCCTGGGCGCATATATACACCCAAAAAAATCCATGCACAAAATTCCCTGGGCGTATATATACGTGGGGTTTTCAAAAAGTTCGTAGAAACCCACATGGAGACTTGCAATGCAAGCTATATTTACTTGTGCTTTCATCGCATATGCTACCTGAATTGTGATGCACATGATGGCTCACTTCTCCAACTTCGACATTCCTTCCTGGAACAAGAAAACTGATTGCCCTCCAGTCATTCCTTGTCTGTCACCACCACATTTTTTCATCGCTCAAAATTTTTTTGCATACGAGGGAATTTTTCAGTTTTGGAAGCAAATGCAAGTTGCTTGGGGCCGGCTGCGTGGAACAGGCAGGGTGGTTCAACAATTCAAAGCTTCGGTTATGATTAGCAGCCACTTGACCAGTTGACCAACATGCAGTTGTGTTAACTTGATGGAAGGTGGTTCTTTTTTCGATTATTTCCTGTCATTTGGTCTTGACTTCAGAACCTCAAATTGTGTTTAAAGTCTGCGTAGTGTTGGCATGTTCCGATAAATCAACATTTTCCTGGCAAATTCAGGGATTCGGGAGGTGTGCCAGACAATCAAGGTTCTTTTTGGCCTGCAACTCCAATGGCCATCTTCGCAGGACACCCTGTCCTTCCTGACATTCAGAAAACATTTGGCCAGTGTTGAATTCAAAGCACCAGACAATCCTGGTGCTGCCTGCAACTTGCCATGAACTTGCCTCGAATAATACAGAAAGCAGGAGAAGATACCTGATAACAACCGTACCTCTTTTTTCTCCAACCACAAACCAATCGTCCAACCGGCATGGACACTAAATTACACAGAATCACTGATTTAATCAAAGAAAGCCAGAAATCAGCAAGGACAGTAGCAAAAGACAGTGGTTTAACGTGGCAAAATTAAGCCCGGATAATCCCAACTTTAAGATATGTTTCTACGAACTTTCTGAATGCCCTTCGTATATGCCCAGCACTTTTTGGCATGCACTGGGCGTATTTTTCCGTCCTCCGCCATGTTTTTTTTTTATGCAAAATTGATATCTCAAGTTTGTAGCGTCGTCTGCACGCCATTTTCAGAATTTCGAATGCACCTCAGCCCAATTCTGTCCTGACATTTTTCCCGTGTTATTCTAAAGGTTTTATTAGTTGTTCAGAATGACTCTGTTGGTTTCATTTGCTGTGATTTATGCTATGGAGTGTTCAGTTCTTGTTTTATTATGGCTTCAAAAAAAAAATGGAAAACTTAGCAGCTGGTGGTGGTCACAGGACCTCATTATTGGTGACGAAGAAAGTGAATGTGAACTTCTTATTGAACTGAGCAATTTTATCAGCACAATCTGATGATGTTGGCACTGCATTAGGTGGCCATCAGAATGAATATTTTTAGTCATGTGCGATGACTGGTGAAAAATTGGAATTCTTCCTTCCAAACTGTTTTTATTTCATCAGGATTGGACAAGAAAGGCCTGAGACACAACATCTTGAGGTGTGTGATTCGTTTGTTGCACTTTTTCTAGAAAAATTAGGAATGTTGTGCATTCTGCATTCCGTGTGGCAAAAAATTGGTATGCAAGGGGTTAGCAACCAATCCATACAGAATTATTACAATTATGTATTCGTGAAGCAAGGCATGGGGATTGCATACACAGAATTGGTATTGTTGTAAAACCATGGACAGGGCAATGAGATTCCTCAAAGAGCTGAATTTCCGACAGCAGGTTTCGGAATGAGAAAAAAGCATTGTACAGGCCAGGGCCCAGCGCTGCCACAGGCGATTTCGCAAAAAAAAAAACGTGTCAGACGAAAAAAAAACAAAAATGCAGACACAGCTGGCAGCCACAGTATTTGTGTCAAATGCCAAAATTCTTGGGGGGGGGTACACTTCCGAAAGTTGATTTTTGCAGGAAAAAATAGATTAATATAATGATATGACCCTTGCTTTTTCAACATTTTTATCCCATTTCCTGTGGAACTAGGCGAAAGAGTTTTCTCGTTGCTTTTCCGCAACTTTTTTTCCATCAGTTCTGTGTCAATTTTCAACTTTATCATGTTTGTTACATTGAAGTTACGCCACCCGAAAGCTATTTCAAAGTGCGAATCATCTGCCTTTATTTTTCACAAACCTTCAATCAAGGCTTCATCGCTTTTGCATTTTCTGCCTGCCAATCGTCAAACTATTTGAAGCGAGATCTCAGGAACTGTGCATGTTAGAAAAGTGAAAATTGATGGACTTGTTTAAGAAATTGCCAAAATCCGATTGAAGAAGAAATTTTGATTTTCTCACCAGTAAACATAATATAACCATGTTTTCACAAAAAATGACTAATTGAAAGGCAAAAATTGACCCGCAATGACTTTTATTGCAGATTGTGCGTGAAAGGGGGACTGGAATTCCAGATTCATCAGCCAGACTTTCAAAAAATTTTGGGAGATTTGATGAAAATAGGAGATATCAATGATATCATATCAAAAAGCTTTGGCTCCGCCAGGTACCTATTAAATTATTAATTTACCTGCAATTAGTGAACTATGAGATAGAGAAGACTATGTGGCATCGCAGAATGGGGATTGCCAGCTGAAAACAGTAAAAACACACAGAGAAGACCCAACACTTTCAGCACAAACCAAGGTGTACAATCACCAGCTACCACTGGTTTGAGCATCCGGCTGACAGCAGTCAACAATGGTGTGGGAGTGGGTCCGTATTGAAATGGCCCGAGACTGAGGGATGGCCCAAGTTTTTGACAAGATTTTACTTTTTGGTCGAAACTTATCCTCTCCAAGAACTTGTCAATATACTGACTGACCTCAACCGATAAAATTACGAGTATTTTTGTGTTTATTCACAACAAACAGCAATGCTTCAGACATCATGCACCCAAAACATGAGGCCCCTGGGCCACCAGGAATTTGTCACAATTGTTAGATGCCATGGATGTGTGACGTTCTGAATTGCTTTTAGAACAACTTGGAATCCGCTTTGCAGGATAAATGCCTTAGTGGGTGTGGTGCGTAAATAAAAATTACACATCATCAGTTTTGCTGCATCACGTATTCCAGTCGCTGCATCACGCATTCCAGTCGGACAGTTTCCATTTTGGGAATTTTAAAACATCAGAATGGACAAGAGACAGTGTGTGAAAAATACTGTTATTAGGCATGTGTTACGCTCATTGGCTAAAGAGAATAATCGGGGGGAGACATCATTTGATGCTTCCGTCATCATGGATTGTCTCCCGGGACGATCTATTATAGGGAAGTATAATATTATGTCCCCCTGCAATTATAAGATTTTCAGACGCTCGCAAGTACTGGATGACACAGTGGGTCATTGCAGACTCCGTTCAACTATTCTTGAGCAGGTGAAGTGGGAAATAGGGAAAGTGGAAAAAACAGTAGATAAAAGGTTCATTGCAATTAATAATAGGTTTGGCTAGGTTGGTTCGGATAGATTGGTTAGGTTGGGTTAGGTTAGATTTGGTTGGGTTAGGAAACCCACTCAAGAATATTTGAACGATGTCCGCAACAACTGTGTCACCCAGTACTTGTGGGCGTCTGAAAATCATAAAATTAATGGGGGACATAATATGATGCTTCCCAATAATAGATCGTCCCGGGAGACAATCCATGATGACGGAAGCATCATATCATGCCTCCCCCCCGATAATACCCTTTAGCCCACTACTCATTCAACAATGATGGGGTCTAAACCAAAAGGCCTTGGCAAAATCCACTACTAAATGGCATTGGACCATGCAGATTTGTACAAGTACCTATAACCTAATAGGCAGGGCCGTAACTAGAATTTTGCCACCCCCAGCACTGGAACAATTTGGCGCCCCCCCATTTTTTTCTTTTGGGGATTGAAGAAATTATTGCACCCTATCCCCAACCCCAAAATTTCTGTCAAATTCCCCAAATTCTTGCATAATTGCATTTGTTCTTCCGTTCAATAATGCAAAGACACATCCGGGAATGAGGACAAGAATGAAGGAGCGGCAGCACGATGTACGAATCAAATTCAAATGCACCATTTCTCAAATGTCCTCCCACGGCGGCCATGTTTTTGCTCAACGAATGCAGTTTTTTTATTGTGCAAATCACAGTCCACCAGATGAAACCGCGATATTTGCGTGGAAAATCGATCCAAGAAGCAGAATGCTGTTCAGACGTTCCAAAAAATCTCAAACTGCCAAATCCCTTGCGTATAGCTGGCAAAAATCATTGAAAACTCAGAATGTGATTTTCAATGTGATTTATTTTTTGTGTATTGTTGAAAAGGAAGGCCATTTCGGGCTATGGACCCGGCCTTTCTTCAAGTTTTTCGTTTGTAATCATTCATTTGTATTTTGGAAATAAAGGATGTTCAATGTTCAAAATGAAGCTCTGGCCATCTGCCTCTATCGGTCTACACTGTGAACTCAAAACAAATGTGCTGGGTTGAGTTGAAATAAAATAGCTCATGTGCAACAAGAACATGCATTGCGGGATATCTGGATTGTTGAGGGTTGACCGGGTGAAAGGTAAATTCCTTGCAGACAAACAGCGAGGTCTATACGGTATATCCTTTCGTTTGTTTGAAGATATGTAGGTAATCAAAATGTTATTGAATAGGACTGGATGAGAGATGTCAGCATTTTACAGGTTCAGACTTGGCCATCATCCATCAACCAGTATGATCCTTTCCCTTTCCTTCCAAATAGAAATGCCATTGATTTGGAAAGAAAAGGAAAAGATCGCTCTATTGTTCCCAAATCCCGCTAGCCTGGTCACCCCTTGAATACAGGAGTGTGCTCATGTTCTGCCAGAGAATGGGAGGAAAAAGAAAAATGGAACTGGTTGACGAAGATCACTCTGGCACTTGTAGCTGATTCTCAACAGCAGATTCGCCTGCAGGGTTTCAGAATTTGCCAAAACATTGGTCCAAATAAGCAGATCATTTTGGCACCCCCGGCGCAGTGCCGGGGTTGCCCTCCCCTAGTTACGGCCCTGCTTATAGGTCCAATTCATATTGCACAATGTCTGGGTCAGGAAAATGATCATACCTAACAGCTAGTTTGTTATAGTGTCAACACAGATAGAGACTGGTGATTGGGATCGAATTCCCACAGATTTTTATACTCCCATCAGCAAAGAGCCAAGACTCGAAAAAAAAAATTTTTTCGAGAAAAAAAAAATGAAAGAAAAAACGCTTTTGTTCTTTCTCCGAAGCAAAAAAAAAAAAAAAACAGAAAAAAACACTTTTCCCAAATTTGCAGAAAAACACAAAAAAAACAGAAAAAAACACTTGTGGCAACGCTGCCAGGGCCGCAAGAAATTGGAAGCATTGCTCCCGGGCAGGGTTGTGCCCGGTTTTAACCACCCCAGTTATAACCAGGGCTAAAACCGGTTAAAACCTGGCTGGGCAATTGTTCAAAAACCCACTCAGTGGGTTTTTCCCTTAAATTAACAATAGGCATATAAAACATAAAGAAGTTTATTCTAAATTGAAGTCCACTTGCTAAAAATCAGTGAAATCAGCCTTCACCACAGTATTTCTGCTGGCAGAAGGTGTGTCAGCGGCAGCACTCAGCAGAAGGTGAAAAAACCTGCTAATGCAGGTTTTTTCACTCAAGCAGCTGGTCACTGCTCCCACCCGCATTCGTGGTGCTTCGGCTCATGCATTGGATCTTGTCCTAACAAATTGCCACTTATATCTTGAAACGAATGTAGTTCCTGGAATATCTAATCACGAAGGGGTGAATCTTACTTGGCCAGGCCAACTTGGTGAGGGTAAAACATCATCCAAGGCAGTTTCCCTTCGCGCTCTCTATAGCCATGCAAATTGGTCTTTCATTGGATATTTGGCCACTTGGATCTTCCTTGGTTTCAAAGAGAAGATATCTGAGTTGTCGGTGGATGATGCGTGGCTTTTATTTAAAACTAATTTGCTAAATTGCCTTAAGTATGTCCCTATTGTAAAGATAAGAGAGAAACAAAATCTCCCTTGGGTTAATCATTCGCCCAAGAAACTACTCAGCCAATTGCGAGTGGCAAATTCTCGTTGGCGCCGTACGGGACTTGAAAGTGACATCTCCTGTTACGCAAGGCTGAAAGCTCACTCTGTTGATATGAATGATGCCTTGCAGAACAGATTTTTGTCCTCAGCAATTGCCTCAGGTGCGTCACGTCCCTTCTGGCGTTATATGAAATCTATTCGGGGTGATCAAGCACCGTCAACTCTTAAAAAAGCTGATGGCACACATCAGCTTACTAACTCTGTTGACATAGGCTAGCTAATGAGTTGAATGATTATTTTTGCAGCGTCTATGCCAAACGCCCTGATGGGCTGCACTTGAGAGATATTGTTGACAGGTTTCGCCCATCAAATTTGGAAAATCCTCCATTCCCAAAAATAACGAGTTGTGGGATTTTTCGCCTCCTTCGCAAGATTAAGCCAAAAAAGGTGGCGGGACCAGATGGCATTCCTGGGAGGCTTTTAAAAGAGTTGGCCTTGCCATTATCATCTCCTCTAGCTTCATTTGTTGAAAAAATGTTTGTTTCCGGAAACTTTCACTGTGAATGGAAGCAAGCAACTGTTGTTCCAATTCCGAAGAGTGGTGCCAAGAAAAATGTTGTGTCCGGATATCACCCAATTTCCTTGACCTGCCTGTGCTCAAAGCTTGTGG
>JASGXE010010326.1:0-22175 GCA_030068105.1 Sinentomon sp. SZTP_YWyxl | reverse complement strand
AGGTTTCAGACGCCAATAAACGCCTGCAGTTTGAAAAGATGCAGCAAACGGTGTTGAAACTTATGATGTGTGTTGCATAGCGTTGAAATTAGTTAGGCGTTGAGCATTGGTTGACAGAGGTTTCAGACGCCAATAAACACCTGCATTTTGAAAAGATGCAGCAAACGGTGTTGAAACTTATGATGTGTGTTGCATAGCGTTGAAATTAGTTAGGCGTTGAGCATTGGTTAACAGAGGTTTCAGACGCCAATAAACGTCTGCAGTTTGAAAAGATGCTGCAAACGGTGTTGAAACTTATGATGTGTGTTGCATAGCGTTGAAATTAGTTAGGCGTTGAGCATTGGTTGGCAGCGGCTTCAGACGCCAATAAACGCCTGCAGTTTGAAAAGATGCTGCAAACGGTGTTGATGCTTATGATGTGTGTTGCATAGCGTCGAAATCAGTTAGGCGTTGAGCATTGGTTGGCAGCGGCTTCAGACGCCAATAAACGCCTGCATTTTGAAAAGATGCTGCAAACGGTGTTGATGCTTATGATGTGTGTTGCATAGCGTTGAAATTAGTTAGGCGTTGAGCATTAGCTGACAGAGGTTTCAGACGCCAATAAACACCTGCATTTTGAAAAGATGCTGCAAACGGTGCTTAAGCGTTTGATGTGTGTTGCACAGCATCGAAATTGTTTTGGCGTTGAATATCATGTAGATTGAATTTTAAATTAAAATGAAATGACGTGAAAAGATCTTCACCAGCGCCGAATATATAATCCTTATCAAAAGACTTCGAACATAATAGTTCATAAAAAAACTCAGGCTCTATTTACAATCAATGGCACCTTGCGCCGCAAAACAGGTGTAAGGAGTGAAGTGGAACCCATGATGGCCCCTGTATCAACCATTACTTTTATAATATCTCTTGTGTTCGAGGACTTTTAATAAGCTCCGAAGGAATGTAATTTGAGGACAGGATACGTGTTGCATGTCACCTTCTTTGTGAGAATAAGTTCCAGTGTGGAAGTCAATTCTGCGTCAGTGCGCCATTTTTCGTTTCCTTTTCCGGAGATCTTTGAAGGATCTGTTTCAAGGATCCCTGCTGTTTTTGCATTACGCCCGTTCCCTCTTCTGCCTTATATGATCAGTTGCGTGGCCAAGAGGTTTGCTAACCACTCAGAAGAACTAGAAAGCAACATTGCAATGGTGTCAGATGAGGAGAATTGATTTGCTATCTGCGCGTCCGTTTCTCAATGTTTTACCTCAAGTTATTTCATATCAATTTTCCGTTATTTGCTGGCAACTCTAGCCATAAGAGATTGGGTAACTCTCTCAAAAATTATGAGAAAAGGGTGGCAATAAAGGCAGTGGTTCCATTTTTTGTTGTCGTAGATTTGCTCCAACATCCTTTCCCAAAAAGTTATAAGCGACCCAAAAATTAAAGTGAAAATACGAATTGATATTGAAGTCGTCCCAATAATCCTGGAGTTTCAAATTAAAATTCCAAGAAAGCGACCGCATAAAGCATCCGTCTTGGTGATCCTCAATATCTTGCAAAATTACCTTGGAGTGGCACACTTCGACCATATATCTCATTCCTAAGGGGCACTTTAAAGTTTCATGCAATAGCCATGATAGCGATGTCAAAACACGTTTATGAAATCCCTATGACTCAAGAAGAAGCCCTTAACGTTACCTACAGCCTCCTTTCAGCAGATCGTAAAATAATACACGACGTAGAGGAAAGGTGGTCCCTTAAACATAAATGCCCTTTTTCCTGCCAGAAACCATTTGTTTTCTGAAGGAGATGCTAAACTTCTCCTTAGACATTCGAGTCTGCGGCTGACTTATTTGAATTTTCTTTGTTTCCAGCAGGTCGTTTCTTAGAAGACAGTTTCAATTTAGCTCAGCACAATTGACTATCCATTTCCCACGACCTATTTCAGCACGTGGCATAGCTTCAACGTATGCGAATTCCCTGGAATAAGTTCAGGAATAGTTATTCGGAATTTGTCCAAGATAAACATGGGAAGAACTGCTATTCTAGTTGTTGCTAATTGAATTAACTGCGGCGAGTGGTTTGCGAAAAGGACAACAATTTGGCCTGCGAGGGTGGGAGGGGGTGGGGGATAAACAACGGGAGACGGCACCCTTGGCTCCTGTAAAGTAGTAAATTTCTGCCTTGCATACCGGGTGTCTCCGAAGTCTCTGCCTGGGTGTGGTTTTTTCATTGATTGTTGTCTTCACGATTTCAAGTCGTGAAAATATGGGGGCGAGTATTTGTGAGAAATTTATTTTAATTTTTGCTGGTAAAAACAAGTAAAGATGGGTACTTTAACCGATTCATCAGGCCAGATCAGGGAACCAGAAACACTCCTTCTGTTTGGTAAATAATTGGACACCCTGTGAAAAAGACGGGTGGCATATCGAGCTGCAGGTACAGTACAAAATATAAACTGCGTACAAGCACGTGTAGTCATATTCATGCCTTTGCTCCAAGCAATGCACTTCCTTGTCAGCTGAAGTGAAAGTGAGATCTACGAGAACGCAACATCTAGGAGAAAGTGTGAATTTTTCTTTCCACACAATCGAGTTTTTGTTAAACAAATCTCGGTTTTATTTGTTTTTGTATTAAGTCGAATTTTTCGCACTGTACCAGCTGCCAACTGCTTGCATTTTGTGAGTATTCCTTGCGGTTTGTTTTATGTGCTCGGCATGTTTCCATGGCAACGGCCAATGCATTTACATCAAACATATCCGCGTCACACCACTTCTGGAATTAAGTTGCAAGACTTTTTATGACTTCAGTTTCAGTAAACCCAACTCTCGGATTACACAAACTAAAACTTTCTAGCGCTGCTGATGTACCTATCTATAACCTCGTGTGGAAGACCGACATCCTTCATAGTTATTATTGGTCTAAATTACGTGTACTATCTACTGCTAATTTATGGGACTTTGCTTCCGGGCGTGAGCCAAAGGCCCAACCAGTTTTCAGGCAACTTGCGAAAAAATATTTACTTTCAATGAAAAAACGTTATTTGCTGCGACTGAATTTTTCCCTGATCCAAAATCTGCTTAAAAATTGCCCAAAGGTGCATGCACTGAACGTTGATGGCAATATGGGCTTTCTTCTTATTATTATATTTTTATGCATTGAGGCAAAAGTGATCGGCAACAATCACAGACCGTGCATTATGGAGCTTTCAGTTTTTTTAATTCTTGTACTTTCAAACAATTTCAGAGGGACATTTTGGTGATTCACGAACCAGCATGGATCAGTTGGAGGTGTAAGGGGAAACCCAGCCCGGGCCAGGATAATCTTTTTCACAGCCGCCAAGAGATGTGGCGATTACCCGATGCTTAGGTCAACCCTGCGTGAATTTATTCTGTAGCGACTGTTTTTCGCAACATTCATCTGGAGACTGCTATGGGTTTCTGTCCTGCATCCCTTCGGCTTCCGCACCTAATGTTATTACTTTCCGGTTGCAAAGCTATACTAAAGGAAGGATCAGTATGTCATGGGGATATCGGCGTTGACATTTAAATTACTTTTCAGCATGACGGACAAAGCTTACGTACGTATATGTGTGACGTGTGGCATAACATGATGTTCACAGAAAAAAAATCTGACGCGTTTCAGGCGCTTCCATGGCGCAATTTCCTCGTGATTAAGGTCGAAAATCACTGCCGAGAATTTCGACACACTTTTTTGTTCTTTTTTCCGGGAAAACTTCGATTTCTTCGCTGAACGGGATCTGCTTTCATTCGTATAATTTGCCGATTGTAATTCTCTGTAATCATTCTCAGTCCCCGCCGAGCATATGCTTCAAAGTTAAAACCACAAGTGTCACATTAAATATCTTTCACGTCACTTTAAATCTTCCGAAGAATCCCCACGATCTCGAATCACGGAAACAAACCAATGTGTTATTATTATTATTATTATTTCACAATTATGTTAAATTGTGTTGAATGGACCACGTCTGTCCCCTCATGAATTTGAAATTTGTAGAGAATAGTTGGAATTCTTTGGCGTGCACGCTACGGTTCGGACTATTTTTGGCAACATTTTGATCCTGGAAGTTGTCCGGACGTGAGACATTCCGCCGGCGCAATGTCTCACTTCCTGCCCTTCTGGAAAATTGTCCGGACGTATACACAGCGTGACGGGCGGGTTCACCCTGAAAACTGTCCGGACGTTCAATACACAGCGTGATGGGCGGGTTGGACCGCCGTCTGTAGGGGGTTGATAGGCTGACTGTTCCATTTCTGGTAGCGTTCTATGGAATGTTTCTTGAGGTCCACAGATTGTCTCTCGATTCTACTTTACATAGGTTTCACAATGAGAAAAACTTTCATTTCTATTCCGCATAATTTTCAATTAAAAATCTCTGAGTGACTGGTCGAGAAAGTAACGAAAAGCTCATTGCTAAATTTTTGTATTGTTGCGGACCAAAAAAATAGCATAAACCTTGGGCCCTGCTCAAATCGAAATTTCCCAAATTTGTCACGAGCATTTTGGCTCCGTCAACTGTCTGCTTGCCGCCTGCTGTTTCCTCTGCCGCCGATGACGTCACAGGTCTGACGTCACAATCAGCTGCTTTCGAAATGCTTCGAGACTGGCCAACCTGATCTATTAACCTGCCAACCTATTCTATTAACCTTGGGGCGGACAATGGTGGAGCTCCCCATGTAAAAGGTTAAGTAAAAAAAAAGAATCAGGGAACGATCCGAAAAAGCGGGAACTTGCGCTGGAAGCTCAGTCCAAATGCAGTGTTGCTAATCTTCTCAAGATTATTAAGACTTATTGTTGTACAAAGGTATGTCACAATTGGAACACCCTGTACGTGCCTATCACTGCAGCAGTCCTTAACATTGAATCCATTGATTCCCGATCCTGACCTTTCGACTCTGGTACAAACATTTCGGAGTACTTTCCGCGTTTTTGTATTGCGTAGGCCAACATTCCTTTGAATGAAGGTCAGTCTCAGTGTTGTCTTTCAAGGGTTTCACGATTTCAAAGACGTTTGACTGTGCTGAAAACGATTTAGGTTCTCCTTCTTTAGCGTGTGTAATGGGGGATGCTTATTCGTATGGAGATACATGATGACTTGATAAGGGTCATACAGTGAGGAATATAAAGAGACTGGTCTGCAAGAATTTCATCTTTTCTGGTTTTCTGGTAAATCGAAAAGAGAGGGGGAGTGAGATTGGGAAGTAGGAGTGAGAGAGAGAGAGAGAGAGAGAGAGAGAGAGAGAGAGAGAGAGAGAGAGAGAGAGAGAGAGAGAGAGAGAGAGAGAGATAGAGAGAGAGAGGAGAGAGAGAGAGAGAGAGAGAGAAAGAGAGTTTGTCTTCAATAACACCCAAATTAAGAAGAGAAATGAAAATGACAGAAAGAAGGGACGGCGACAGAGAGGAGAGATGAGAGAGATAAGAGAGGGGAGATAAAGAGAGGAGAGAGGAGAGGCAGCGAGAGAAAGAGAGTGTAAGTTTGGCTTCAATGACACCCTGACCACAAAACCAAGGGGTATTGTCCGCATTCGGATAATAACCAATGGGCGCATGGGCGAAGGGTCTAAAGCATCCACGAACACTAAAACACATATTTTGCCCTTTTTGGACACCATGCAAAATGTCTTGTGGGGGTGTTAATTTTGGTGATTATGGTATCAAGGTTGACATACCATACGATGTATCATGCCACACGGTATTGGCCACATGGAATTGAAATACCACATGGTATTCTTATGTCAAATTGGATCTTGATTTCTTGAATTTTTTCAACGCTGCATAATTCGACTCCGTCGTTTTTCAACAATATCCGGACGACATTTTTGTGCCGTTCGATTTTACATGAGAGAGTATCAATATGTTATTTCGCTGGACTTTTCGTGGACCCTGTCGTCGAAGATTGCCCGACTGAAAAGACCATCTGGTCCTATCGCGATTTCATTTCAAAGGAATCTAAAAAACGTCGGAGGAGAATTCGAGGAGTTCCTTTAGTCCACTTATCTTGATCATTTCAAATCGGTTTCAATTTGCAGAATTTTTAGACCGTGCCCACTCGAACGATTCCTACGCAAATTGTGACCCAATGACATTCGGGATTATATTACACTGACAGTCAGGCCAATTTAACCTAGGATACTGGAAAACATTTGGCCCCAGGTCACCCAAGACTAAAATTCTACTTTAAATACAATTTGCAAACTTTTTCTTCGCTTTCGAAGGTATCCGTATCGGCTCGTATTTCAACATGCTAACTCCTCGCAGGTAAATCTATCCGTTTAAACAATAGCTCGTTACGTTTCCAACAAAGGAACGACTCCTGCATTATCTGACCCACTTTTTTGGCTTGTTTATACATACAGTGTGGACGTTTAGGCCTACTACAGTTATTTACCAGCAAGTAATTTGCATTCATTCACTTCTGATGCATGCACGTGTAAATGACTTTCCTGTGGAGGTCACGGGCTGCAGCAAAAGAATCCAAAGATAAAATAAAAGGCATTGTTACAACAGAGCCGGAAAGGTTGAACTTTAGAATCATCAGTTATTTTATTTTTATTTATTTCGATTTTATTTGCTAAACTATAATGCAAATGTGTCAATGATGAATATTTATAAAAACCATGTCAACAATAATTAAATGCAGAAACTTATGAATTGAAATATAAATGAGGTGAGCAAAGACAGAGCAGACAGCAATTGCAAGAACTTGTAAATTTTCAGGAACAGAAATAAGAGAGTAATTGGATTCAATGTGGCGCGGTATTGCCTTGCGACATGCGTGATTGCGCGAAGCAATGGGGAATCTCTGGGTAGGGCATTCCAATTTTTGAGAGATCTCGAGAAAAAAGAATTTAAGAAAACATTTGATTTGATTAGCGGTATGCGAAATTGAAAATCGTGAGTGGCTCTTCACGAGTTAGATGTGGATAAGCGACCTTCCGGGACGTTTTCTGGAAATAAAAGGCGGATATAAAAAATAAGTTAATTGGCGGGCACTAACCAGCATGCTAACAAAAATCAACAGGCATTTTAAGGATTGGGGTTATGTCAGGAAAAAAGGCGATGCAAAACGAAAATTGCATCCGGGTAGGAAACGTTGCACGAAATGTGGCTTAGGCTGCTGATTTCAAAGTTTTACAGTCAGAACTGTACGATATTACAGGTGAGCTCCTCTGAGTGGTCTGCTGAAACGTAACAACTTTAGCTGCCGTTGCTTCTGTAGAAAATACCCACACAGCAGTAGAGAGCCGCAGCTTTATCGGCGAGCAGAATCGAGCTTCCAATCCACGTTTGGTCCAATGCGGGGTTGCAAATGCGTTCATCAGCTGCAATACGATCCAATGTAAACCCACTGGGTTTCGCTGAATAATAATTACATAATTGCACCAGGTACTCGTAATTTTGCGTGGGCAGTGTGATGGCGTGTGGCAATTGGCTGGATAAAATTGGGGACTTCCCTGGCTTCGGTATACTTCTGGCAAACTCCTGTGGGTAGAAGCAAGCAAGCTTTCTGAAAATAGCCATGATGACAAAGGACGATATGTATGTATGTACAACATACAGGTGCGAGGCTGCTATCTAGCACCCATTATGCAAAACGTTTCCATTGCAGACTTTTTCCACTGAACTGAAACGAAGCAGTGATTACATTATTGACCATATCATTCACGTCCTTTTTTATCATTAAAGCGTTTTCCGAAGAAAGGCAAATTGATCACAAACATTCATTCTTTGGCTTCTTTATGGCCAATTATTTCTACTCACGCCGATGATAACTAAAGCAACTTGCCAAAAGCAAGCGATGTGTTATACCAAATCCCTAATGATACCCAAACCATCCACGTGTCTGCCTTCCAGCACGCATGGCAGGAAAGGAAGCCCAAATCCAACATCTGCAAAACATAGGATCCAAGCGAAATCAAACATGCATTTTTGGGGAAATACGAATACACTAAAACCTGTGCTTTATTAACTCATGCGCCACGATTTTCAAATTGAAATACTTGAAAGAGAGGAACGGCGATCTGCTCGCGTTTCGTGGTGACTTTCTGAGAACCAGAAGCGCAACCCAGATTCTTGAAGAACTTAACCTGTTGCCTCTTGCTGTTCTTAATGACGCTTGAAACTGTTTGCCAAAATTGAATTGAATTGAATTTATCAGTACTTTAAGGGCGCGACCCTTTATCGTACACAAGAGAACAGAGACGTGAATAAACAATGCACAAATGCACAAATACAAATAATCATAGTCAATGAACTCAGAATTATGCTGCAATAAACCGCAAGAAAAAACATCATCTATAAGCAGATACAATGAGCACAACAACAGGCTCAGCCAGACAAATCGCCACCTGATAAGCGGCGACGAAGAGTGTCCATACCGTCAAGGGGAATGATAGGACCCTGGCAGGTAGAGAATTCCATTCTTTGATAGCTCTTACAAGAAAGGAAAATTTGCCAACATCTTTTTTAAACGACAACTGCCTGACCTTGAGCGAGTGGTCGTAATGAGCATATAAGGAAGGGAATTGGATGTGTGGCAAAAACTCTCCCCATCCTCCAGAGTTAAAATCTTATTTCGAAAGTTTAAAATCGGTGTGTCTTCATAATTCACACTCAGAAATCCGTAGAGAAGGGCTTGGCTGGCAATGGCAATGGAATACAATATGCATTGTCCTCCCAAAGGCGAAAGGCCAGAGGCCCGCCTCAGAGACCCCAGTCTACCCCCTCCCACCCAAGCAGTTCTGAGCTCTCACTTTCAATCATTTTCCCATGGGAAAATGATTCCGCATTCGAAAATAACTATCAGGGACTTCAATGCTTTTTCCCGTGGTGATTCTATCTCACGTCTAAATCCCAGTCTATGTTTGTCAAAATTCTTGCATCCAACGTATGTTCATTTTTCAAATTGCCAAATTTCTCTTATCCTGTCTTATCTTTTTAACCGTTGGCTCGACTTTTATATTTTTCGAATTTTTCCTGTTCGAAGATGTTATACCATTGATCACTGTTTTATTGTGAGAGTTTTTCCAATGATTCATTTAGCAGAAGACTATTTGAATGAATGAATGACTGAATAAATAAATATTAGCCAAATTACGTTAGCGTGTCTTCGCAGAGATTAATGTTAGTTAACGTGCATGAAATACAATGTTCATGCAGTACGTTGATTTTTCATCGACAACGCATCGAAAAAAATTTGATAGCAACTTTCACACAAGCAGAGTGGTGTTTTACGCAGCAATTCTCAACGTAAAAATGCCACCGTTCTTGCGAGAAGGCTGCAAATCCAAGGGGATTTCTCAGCGGAAACCAAAATTACCACTGAAATTTGACTGACAAAACATGGTGGGCAAAATATGGCGTGAGGCTTGTTCGCCACTCTTGGTGTTCTTCGAGGAAACTTCCCCAAATAGTTGCTGACCCAAAAAGGGTAATAAAAAACAGTGAGGGTTTTTATCGGAACGAAAATGCAGGTAAATGTTCTGCGATATATATGGAGAAATCACCAACGCAGCGCTAATGCGATCAGACGTTGCTCAAGCCCAAGAGGATAGCTAAAATGGAGTCGAAATTGGATTCAGGGATGACCAAATAATTTTCGTCCTTGAAATTGTGCGAAGGCGTGGATTTCGTTTTGATATACGAGGTGGCATGCAATGTGTGGCATTGCAGCCCTTCAGGCCCTGTTACAATCCAAGCTATGGCTTTCAGGAATATGGGTATGTCGCCTGGGGTATGTCCGGTGCCTTCGAGAATACACCAATGTTTTCGCGGAGGCACCGTATCTGGCGTTCTTTGCCCGATCATTTACCATCACCTCTCCATTTCCCGTTTTGAAATTCGAACACATTGGCTATAAAAAGGGAGAGGGGTAAATAGAGGGGGATTGTTTTATCAATAATTGATTTGTGGTTGGTTTTTACGTGTACCAAGTGATTTTCTACATAAATGTCTGAGAGACAGACAGTGGAGAGAAGTGTGTCTAGTGTAAAACTACTTCGGTGTTAATTTCGGCAATTTCGCCCAGATGTGAAGAGGTATTCTTGACCATCATTGACAGCCCCCGACAAACAACGTGACCTCATTTTAAAATCGAGCTTTTCGCACCGACCGAACTCGTTTTCGACCGGACCTTTCTCTACGAAGTGAGAGATTGGTTCACAGATATGAAATCAAAGACCATCCGGTTTGCAAAGTTTTATTTCGCGGCAAACAGAACGGGGCTGTCCAAGCGTCCAGGGGCCTTCTTGCCTTCTTTGAGAACTCTGTCACATTTACAAGCTTCCCAGACGAGACGTTTCTCTTTGAGAACTCTGTCACATTTACAAGCTTCCCAGACGAGACGTTTCTCTTTGAGAACTCTGTCACATTTACAATCTTCCCAGACGAGACGTTTCTCTTTGAGAACTCTGTCACATTTACAAGCTTCCCAGGCGAGACGTTTCTCTTTGAGAACTCTGTCTCATTTACAAGCTTCCCAGACGAGATGTTTCTCTTTGAGAACTCTGTCACATTTACAAGCTTCCCAGACGAGATGGTTCTCTTTGAGAACTCTGTCACATTTACAAGCTTCCCAGACGGGACGTTTCTCTTTGAGAACTCTGTCACATTTACAAGCTTCCCAGACGAGACGTTTCTCTTTGAGAACTCTGTCACATTTACAAGCTTCCCAGACGAGACGTTTCTCTTTGAGAACTCTGTCACATTTGCAAGCTTCCCAGACGAGATGTTTCTCTTTGAGAACTCTGTCTCATTTACAAGCTTCCCAGGCGAGACATACTCTTTGAGAACTCTGTCTCATTTACAAGCTTCCCAGACGAGATGTTTCTCTTTGAAAACTCTGTCTCGTTTACAAGCTTCCCAGACGAGATGTTTCTCTTTGAGAACTCTGTCACATTTACAAGCTTCCCAGACGAGATGTTTCTCTTTGAGAACTCTGTCACATTTACAAGCTTCCCAGACGGGACGTTTCTCTTTGAGAACTCTGTCTCATTTACAAGCTTCCCAGACGAGATGTTTCTCTTTGAGAACTCTGTCACATTTACAAGCTTCCCAGACGAGATGTTTCTCTTTGAGAACTCTGTCACATTTACAAGCTTCCCAGACGAGACGTTTCTCTTTGAGAACTCTGTCTCATTTACAAGCTTCCCAGACGAGATGTTTCTCTTTGAGAACTCTGTCACATTTACAAGCTTCCCAGGCAAGACGTTTCTCTTTGAGAACTCTGTCTCATTTACAAGCTTCCCAGACGAGATGTTTCTCTTTGAGAACTCTGTCACATTTACAAGCTTCCCAGACGAGATGGTTCTCTTTGAGAACTCTGTCACATTTACAAGCTTCCCAGGCGAGACGTTTCTCTTTGAGAACTCTGTCTCATTTACAAGCTTCCCAGACGAGATGTTTCTCTTTGAGAACTCTGTCACATTTACAAGCTTCCCAGACGAGATGTTTCTCTTTGAGAACTCTGTCACATTTACAAGCTTCCCAGGCGAGACGTTTCTCTTTGAGAACTCTGTCTCATTTACAAGCTTCCCAGACGAGATGTTTCTCTTTGAGAACTCTGTCACATTTACAAGCTTCCCAGACGAGATGTTTCTCTTTGAGAACTCTGTCACATTTACAAGCTTCCCAGACGAGACGTTTCTCTTTGAGAACTCTGTCTCATTTACAAGCTTCCCAGACGAGATGTTTCTCTTTGAGAACTCTGTCTCATTTACAAGCTTCCCAGACGAGATGTTTCTCTTTGAGAACTCTGTCACATTTACAAGCTTCCCAGACGAGACGTTTCTCTTTGAGAACTCTGTCACATTTACAAGCTTCCCAGGCGAGACGTTTCTCTTTGAGAACTCTGTCTCATTTACAAGCTTCCCAGACGAGATGTTTCTCTTTGAGAACTCTGTCACATTTACAAGCTTCCCAGACGGGACGTTTCTCTTTGAGAACTCTGTCACATTTACAAGCTTCCCAGACGGGACGTTTCTCTTTGAGAACTCTGTCACATTTACAAGCTTCCCAGGCGAGACGTTTCTCTTTGAGAACTCTGTCTCATTTACAAGCTTCCCAGACGGGACGTTTCTCTTTGGGAACTCTGTCACATTTACAAGCTTCCCAGACGAGACGTTTCTCTTTGAGAACTCTGTCACATTTACAAGCTTCCCAGACGAGACGTTTCTCTTTGAGAACTCTGTCACATTTACAAGCTTCCCAGACGAGACGTTTCTCAAATGTTTGCATGAACAATGAAAAATTGAGAAATGCGGCTTCAAAAACCTTCTCAACACTGAGCGAGTTTCTGTACAAGAAGCTCGCGGTCGCGCAGATCACCGTCCCAGATAAATGCAAGAGCGAATGCATGGACAGGCGCTTCAAATCTGTGTTTTTGAAGAGCGGTACTTTTTCAACACCCTTACAGTGAAGCATCAGCGTGAAAATAATCCCTGCGCTAGACCTGGGCTTATGCAGCATAACTTAAGCCTAACCACCTGGCTTGTTCTTGTCTTTTTACCAGCATAACAGGCCGCACTATACAAGCGTACCCTTGCGCTCGCCGTCGGCTTTACCTTTAGCCTAGTTACTGTAACTAAACCAACCAGGATTCAACATGTTTTTATTTTAACGTTTTAAGCCATTTAGGCTGAATAGAAACGCCGAACAGGTAGGTACCTACATAATGTCTAGGCCGACGAGTAAGATCAGCGGAAAGCGGTAACCGAAAAGCACACGGTATAGATTTCCCCCGGGGAATCCTGTTTCGGAACAGTCAGAAAGACCGGCTGGAACTTGGGCACACTGCATCAAAAGTCATTGATCAACCGGATTTGTTTATTAGATTTCTTTTCCGTTTTGTAATACTCGAAGTTGCGAAATTGGACTTTGTATTTTTATGCGCGCGGAAGTGTCTTGCGTTTCCGGCTGGAAAGAGACACAAAATTTTTCATGTCGGTCCAGCCATCAGAAATTGAATTTCAACCCAATCTTATTCGCCGAAAAATCTCGTAAACCAGTTGAGGATGCTATGGGGCAAGCTTCTACGAATAGCGAAATAGGAATTCTAGCAACAATGCAATCTAACAGTTAAATCATCAATTTGTTCAGCGCAGAAATAAGGGTTTTGCTGTGAGCATTCAAACCGAACACGACGAAGCATCTCAGAATATATCATCTTCAAAAGGAAGACGGATTGGCCCTCGGTCTTTATGAGCGCTTTTTGAAGTACCCTGCACAGAGTTTAATGGCATTGCGCGGAAAGGAGAAAGTAGTGAGATGTCGGTGTGGGAGGGGGATGAAGAAGGGGTTGTTTTTTGACGGGCAGGGGTTGGTTGGGGAGCCTTATATATTTAATTATTGGCATGATGGTTGCGAGAGATTGCTGAAGGAACACTGAAGTGGCCTGCCTTTTGCACCCCCTCTCCAGAATGGAGCTTGCCTATAATCAACAACCTCTTTCCATAGTTCCAAGCGTTTTAGGCAAAGGAACACATACCCCCATACCTCATCATATCTTCTCAGTCATGGGAATTTCATGAAAATGCCAAGTGAGTTTCTCAGAGGCGTGGGGTCTCTCAAAACTTTCCCTTTCGCGATCAAACTTGACTCTGCACTCTGAAAAAGCATGCCTATTTGATTTGTTGAAGTCCCTCTCAAAAATGGAAAAAACGCGAATTTGTCCTCTTCAGCCTACAGCCTAACCTAGATCCTCTTTTTGTGCTTGCAAAGAGAAGTCCAAGTGCACTTTGGCAAATAAGAACGACGCACTGATCGACATTGACGTTTTCAAATGGTCCACGGAGGAGCATCGTAACTCGCGAAACACGAATCCACCTTTGCAAACTTTACATTCAGCAGTTGGTTGCATTTGGTGTGACGACTTTCGAGACATCTTTCCTCTTTTCTTGATTAAAGCTAACCGAAATTAACCTAATCACCTACCCTCTCTGCCCATTGCCTTGTTGTCAACCATCTGGTTGGTGTCCGCCTATTGCTTGTTGTCAACCATCTGGTTGGTATCCGCCTATTGCTTGTGTCAAACTTCTGGTTGGTGTCCGCCTATTGCTTGTTGTCAAACATCTGGTTGGTGAATGGTGTCCGCCTATTGCTTGTTGTCAACCATCTGGTTGGTGTCCGCCCATTGCTTGTTGTCAACCATCTGGTTGGTATCCGCCTATTGCTTGTGTCAACCTTCTGGTTGTTGTCCGCCTATTGCTTGTTGTCAAACATCTGGTTGGTGTCCGCCTATTGCTTGTTGTCAACCATCTGGTTGGTGTCCGCCCATTGCTTGTTGTCAACCATCTGGTTGGTATCCGCCTCTTGCTTGTGTCAACCTTCTGTTTGGTGTCCGCCTATTGCTTGTTGTCAAACATCTGGTTGGTGTCCGCCTATTGCTTGTTGTCAACCATCTGGTTGGTGTCCGCCTATTTTGTTGTCAACATCTGGTTGGTGTCCGCCAATTGCTTGTTGTCAACCATCTGGTTGGTGTCCGCCTATTGCTTGTTGTCAACCATCTGGTTGGTGTCCGCCGATTGCTTGTTGTCAACCATCTGGTTGGTGTCCGCCTATTGCTTGTTGTCAACCATCTGGTTGGTGTCGGCCTATGCGTGTTGTCAACCATCTGGTTGGTGTCCGCCTATTGCTTGTTGTCAACCATCTGGTTGGTGTCCGCCGATTGCTTGTTGTCAACCATCTGGTTGGTGTCCGCCGATTGCTTGTTGTCAACCATCTGGTTGGTGTCCGCCAATTGCTTGTTGTCAACCATCTGGTTGGTGTCCGCCTATTGATTGTTGTCAACCATCTGGTTGGTGTCCGCCTATTGCGTGTTGTCAACCATATGGTTGGTGTCCGCCTATTGCTTGTTGTCAACCATCTGGTTGGTGTCGGCCTATGCGTGTTGTCAACCATCTGGTTGGTGTCGGCCTATTGCTTGTTGTCAACCATCTGGTTGGTGTCCGCCCATTGCCTTGTTGTCAAAACTTGATATCCGGCTGAAGGCCTGGAAGACTTCCACGAAGTTCTCATGTCCGCATATCGCTGATGATCAAAACGTTGCACAGCGAAACACATCCCAAACACGCTCAACTTGGTCTTACACAACGGAACATGATTGGATAGAATGTCTTTAATTACATGATTATGTGATTATGATTATATTATCACAAAAATAACATTTATATGATATTTATATGTGGTTTACAAAATATTACTAGGAAACAGGAGACAGGCTTCCTGTTGTAGACGAGCGATCAGTTTTTTTCTTGCGTGTCCCAGTTGCTCGAGTCGTGTGCCAGTCGCTTTTGCTCCTGCACAATCAACGGCTGCACAAGCGGTCTGTGGGCGGCAATTGTTGTGCAAGTTGTGCTGAGTTTGGTGACTGAGAGGCCAAGAAGCAGCGCCTCCCTAGAAATCCGAGGGAGGCACTGCCTTTCCACCGCTCAAAAACAAAACAATGCTGCCATGTAATGTCTCTGGTCGTAAAATTATTATTGAGTGGTGTTCGAGTTCTATGATTTTGGGATTCTTGGCACGGACCCGGAATTTTATTTCTCCGAAACTTGAGCACTTTTGTTCCTCAAATGGTTTCAGAGTTTCACCCGACAAAAGGTTGTGATCATTGTACGAGAATACATACATATGTGTGGAAGCGCTCATTTTTCAGCTTTGCGCCATGCGAAACTGCATCAAAAACCATCGCTTGGCTCAGGAGAAATTTAACTTTCTGTGGCCATCGCACCGCGGTCCGCCATTCACTCGCATGTCTTTCGCAGCGCACACCCCCTTTAAACGCCGCAATCCAGCAGAACACATTTTGGACTCACGAAAATCCCGAAGTGCTGATGGAATGTGCTGATGTGAGTGCTGATGCGTTATGGCTGATGTTTCGCTGGTTGTTTTGCTTGGCGAATAAAATATAAATGCAACCAGTTGTCCTGTTCCTTCTGTGCCTCTTTTCTGGTGAGCCACTTCTCTTGTGAGCTTTGTGGCGAAAATTGTGCATGGGGTGCGGGTGGAGGAGTTCGGTGTCTTCGCGGGATGCGGGCCTCGTTTGCGTCCCATCCTGTCCTTTTCATCCTGTCCTTTCCAAACCGAACTTTATCCATTTATTCAATATTCGAGCATCGGCTGCTCAGTCGTGTCAAAATGCGTCACGACACAAGAATATGGAACGAAAGCAACCGAAAAAAAAAATCCCCGTTTCGCATTTCTGCAAAATCCATTTGCGCTGTTGTTGGTGGACAAAACTCGAAATTTCCCCAAACTATCGATTTCCCCAGACCTTCCCCAAAGGTGCAAAATTTCCCCAAAAGGAAAAAAATTTCCCCATTCCGCCGCACTGCACAGCATCCACTCGCGACAGCATGTCCTGCATGCACACACAGCTGGTGTCTGGTGTGCGGGTTTCTTTCTTTTTTGTGGTGTTGTTGACTGATTGATCATTGATTCCTGCATTCATTAACTGAAACAAAACGCAATCTGTTGTCCTGTTCGTTTCTTCTAAGCTTGGCTTCTCTGCTCTGTTGCCGTCCTGTGCCGGAGGCTACGCCTGTGCTCGCCTCTTGGCCTTGTCTCCTTCATTGTCTGCGTTGGGATGCAAATTGTGCATGGGGGTGAGGTGAGTAGGCGGTGAGTGAGGTTCCGAGTTTTCGCGGCCTGCAGTGTCTGTTCATTGTTGCGCTTGCTGGTTTTGTTGAGGTGGGGCAGAGGAAAGACTAATTTTGTTTTTGTTGTGCCATTTTGTCATTTTTTCGCCGATTTTGACCAAAAACTATACAGCAACGCACCACATTGAAATCTTCACCTCCACAAAAATTGGGTACGATCGGTTAACAATTTTTTGAGTTATCGTTGCACACAAATTGTGGTTTGCTCTCCGTTGTAGACTCGCTTCGCTCGTCAATCACATAATATTGTTATAATATTATGTGATTATGATTTGTGATTTTATTTAAACAATACTTTCCACAATGGTGGCTGAACGACGAAACAAAATCTTGTTTAAAAATAGTCCAAATTAAAAATTGTAATAAATTTTAAAACAAGGGCAAAAAAAGAATGGCTGCAAAAGAAGGGCCATGATTAGTCACAAGACTTATTGCAAGATGCGACGCCCAGTGATGTTTTTGCCCTCAAAATTGTGGGGGATGTAGAGGAAGAGAATTCCAATCTCGAATAGTGCGGGGGAAGAAGGAATTAAAAAATCGATTGGTACAGCAAACCGAAGCAGTACGACAGTGCAAGGCCATTATCTGTTCGATACGCTGATAAAGATAAAAGGGAATAGTTCGTTGGTAGAGGGATATTGTAGGAATGTGTAACAATATCACTCAGCAACTTTATTCTCGCTCTCGACGTCGTTGTGGTAAGGGGGTTAAATCAAGTTCCTTCACCAGACCGGAACACTAGCCGCGTTGAGCGTTCAAAAGATCCCGTTATCATGCGACCAACTCTCGTTTTCGATTACTACATTCACACAACGACCGCATTCCTTATTTTCCACCCACATTAAGCTCCGTCTCATTGATCCGATTCTTTCTTGAGATGTGACTTGGCCGAAACTTGACTTGAGTCATTGCCGTTTTGTTGATTGTTGGGAAGGATGCATCCTTCAATGTAACAATGGAAAAGGATTAAAATTGTTCATAGAAATGAAAGTTTCTCAACGCAATTCTGCAGCTCATTCCACTTGAAGATATAAGCTGAAAATGCTCATAAGTATGCTTGGAATTCTTGCAACAATGAAAAGCCGATGGAGAACTGGGGATTCGGCACAGAAATCAAAGTTTCGCTGAGTGTTTGAATGGAAAAGTGAATGGAAAAGCATTCTCAGTTTATATCTTCAAATGGAATGAGCTGTATTCTAGTAAACTGGTAATATGTTGAAGCTGAGGATGAGTTGCAATGCGTAATGCAGTCGACAACATCTTATACATACGAGTATGTCTGAAATCTTGAAAACTGCACAAAACGATGGCACGATTTTCGTATTTTAAGGTTATCTAAGCTAAACTTTGTTTGCCTGACGATGACATGCCCATCCTGTGGTCAATGCCCGAGCCTTTTTTGCCTGGTTCATCCCTCTCATTGGATTTTTGAAGGTATGAAGGGGCCTGATGTGACGTGCAGTTGGAATAGAACACGCATTTTTAACCTTTTTCAATTTCGCTTTCCGGAGAGTTGTTCCTCTGGGAGCTGACCCCATTTCCACCAGGTGCATCGCTCATTCATTCCTATGCGGAATGGGCCTGCACAAAGAGTCGGCGAGCAAAGAGGCATAGTTCCGTAATAGGAAGAATTAACGTCCCTGTTGACCTGGGTTTTGGATTGTGGAATTGAACACGGAAAGTTCTGCGATTTCCCTTCTTTTTCTTCTTCTGATTGCTGTGGTTGGCAAATTCTCTGATGTTGAGCTGACCGTGTCCGCACTTTGGTATATCCGCAGCAGGGAAATCTTGCCAGTCTATAACGTTGATTCCTGACTTTTCGTGACAATACCTGCCACCCGCTTGCAGCTGTATCCCATCCAGGCTTTGTTCCGCGATGGAAAAAAGACAACAGATCGATTTATGTTTATTATTCATTCACAATTTTTATTCATTTCCCATAGCAGCAGGGCAGTTGAAATCCAATTTTCGGAAGCAAAAAAGAAGCGTCCTCTCCAAAAAGAACTGCCGCCTTTTCGCCTCTATAATTCACAGTCGGATTCGGTTTCATTTCTGAAATAATGCGGAAATATTCGTGTTTCAAAATTGATTGGTACTCCTGTCACTTGCTTGCCGATAGACCCTGACTGTCTGACCGTCTGTGGGTCCAAAAGGGTGTTAAACTGCACATTCAGCAGCTTATTTCTGACCGACCTTATCCTTTACCCTCACAGCCTACTGCCAGTTGTCAACGTACTTGTTGCTGTCAGCCTATGGCGTGTTGTCAAGACACTGCTTGATATCTGTCTACACTCTAAACACGAAGTTCAGTTTGGAACACTATTTTTTAACATGGGCTTAGATAGGTGTTCTTTTAAGAACATTTATGGAACACCCAGTGTGTTCTTGGAACACATATCAGCGATTTGGAGCACCTTAAGTGTTCCATTGGAACATGTTAAGTGTTCCATTGGAACACTCAGTGTGTTCCAATAACAGACCAAGTGTTCTTAAGAGAACAGTTCATATCTAAGCCCATGTTAAAAAAAATATTGTGTTCCAAACTGAACTTCGTGTTTGGAGCGTATGAGGCTAACAAATCGACCCCTAAGTTCGCATATCCATATTTTAACTTCTCAAGCTGAACAAATTCCAGTAAATTTTCTTGGCAGAAGTGTGAGTTGCGAAGGGAATAGACTGTGTTTTCCCCATTTAACTGTTGCCTCCGAAACTTTTTTCCTTTCTTCTCTCTCTTCTGCAGGCGGTAGAAATTAAAGCGTCAGATTTCAACAAGGCTTGCTGGTGATGTCAGATTTTGACCACGCCTTTTAAAGAGGATCGTTAATTTCTGCAACATGGATTTTTTAATAAAATCTGAACGGTTGCAATTTTCATGTTTGAGTGTATCAATTCCGCCGCCACTATGCAAAAAATTAAACAGGTTCTTCCAAGAATTTGTAGAGAGATGATTTTTATCCAGAAAACGAACCACCATAGCTCTTGCTGATTGTTGCTTCTCAGCAAAACCCGATTGCCATGGATGACATTTCTTTCCCCATAACTATTCGGCTTTCCGCCGCATTTGTGACATACGAAGTAGAAATGAAAATGGCAAGCCTCACAACTTTGCGGAATTGGGTTTTCATTCGCTGCATACGCAATGGTTGCGCAACAGTTGCATGCGAATCGTCGGTCGTGGCTATTTCAAACGCCTATATACCATCACTCAAAGCAAGTTCTAAAATCAATATTCCAATAACACTGCACACGGGAAAGGTGAAATTTCTTCTACAAGACGGACATTTTCTTTGCCGAAAACAGATTTCACAGCAGCGGAGTTCAGAGGTGGGGCGAGGAAACCGTAGAATGACAAACGACAGGCGAGATTTCAACGGGACATGTCATTTCGCACGCCCTTATCCATAACATCCAGAACCTCTGCCGGACAGTCCCTTTGCCATGAACCAAAAAGACTGTCGCGCCTCCATCAGCCACAACGACTCTTTCAGTTTGGATAAGAACAAGCATGTATTGTATTTTAAAAGGCCTGGGTCAAACGTCCCAAAAATTGCATCGATTTTAAAAGGTCCAAGATAGGGTGAAGGTTTAAAAAAAAGCTGGAAATAGTCGCATTCCAAGAAAAAAATGAAGTTGAAGGCCTCCTCATGCACCGGTCAACCGCATGCAAAAAGCTGCAGCAATTTTTTGTAAAGGCCCGGAATAACCGCGTGTTTACACCGCGTGTTAAGAAATGTTGCAATTTGAAAGGACCGGAGGTCGAGGGCCTAAGGAGGCAGAATTATAAAAGAACAGGTAATTCGCAAAAGGATATGAGACAACCGCGATGCTAAAAATGCAAAATTTTAAAATGCCTGGAGCGGCGCCGCGTGATAAAAAATGTTGAATTGGATTGAATTGAATAATTTCTGTGTTTCAGGGGGAATTTCCCCTGATCAATCATGGTTACATCAAGGTACCTACAAACGGGTATGCAAGTTGTACAAAATCAGCATCGTCATAGAATGCAAAAATCAGCAACGTTGGTATTAAAAATTCTTAAACAAATACGGAATCAGTTACAGATATTCCACCGTTACATGGCTAGCATGTAACCTACGGCGTCCCATTTTTGGATCGTTAACGCGTCAAAAACGCTGAAAGCCTGCGTGTGAGAACAGCGACTGATATTGGAGGTTCATATTGGAGGTTCATATTGGAGGTTCATTCAAAATGCAACAGATAAAAAAACTCCTTTGTCAGCCGCTGGAAAAAACAGAAATTAGTGGGCCCACAGGACAACCTCATACGAGAAAAAGCGGCATAGCTATTTTATGTTTTCTGTTCTCTGCAATGCATTTCCGGATCCAGCTTGCATGGCGCTAGGATTTACCTTTACATTGTCCATATGAAGATGAAAATAAACGTGACCGAATTCGGATCGGAACTTCACCACGTCAAGCTGGCGTTGTGTCGCAGGACACCAGCTGAATGTGCGGCCCTTTAGTTTCTCTGAAAGAGTGGGGAAAAGAGTGGGCACAGGATTAAGACAATATTTTTAGGCCTTTTTGTTTGCCTTCAAATTTGATTATCCAATCTAAAAATGCTGAAGTTTGGTAAAGAGATTTCAGCTGATATTAGCAGCCTTTTAGGAAGCCGTTGAAGGGGATGCCCCCTTGCAAACCCACGTAGCCACTCAAAATATGCCCAGGCGTATTTCATGCGATGGAGATTCGAAGGAAAAGAAAGAAACCCAGCGGTTGTTTTCAGCCTCGGCGCTGCTTTGCTAATTGGCCGTGGCACTTTTCCGACTATTTTTGGATCGGCGGTTTTATCCTGATGGTTATTTTTGAGCGTGTGGGCTTTGAGGCGGTACAGAGGCAATCGCAAACGTCTCCCAAAATAAAACTCAACAATTCATTTGTTCCTCGTCACATAAAAAAGTTTGATCTTGCAGGGAATGCATTTCCTACACTCTAGATCACGTACTGAAAAATTATCTTAAAATAAGACAGAAGATATCTGAAACACTGCTGTAATCTCTTAGTTTAAGACAAGAACGAATTATTAAGATAAAAAAGCGTCTGAAAATATTTAAGATAGGTGAAAATGTTTAGGCCTGTCTTAAAATTTTCTCTTAATATGGATTTGGTATCTTAAATTAAGATAATTCATGCGAATTTAAGATTTTCAGAAAGTTTTTGCCTTGTTTGTATCGTCTGAATTTAAGACAGTTTGCGCTGTCTTAATTTAAGGCAACTGCTGTGCTATCTTAATTTAAGACAGCGACGTGCCGTCTTAAATTATGGGAAGTGAGGGCGAAAATGTAAGAAAACAGAAAATTGGAAATGATATGAGGAAACATAACAGTTGTATTCAATGACAAATCACATTTAAAAATTTACTGTTAAAAGCAAATTTCTCCTAATTTCCATCCTGTCCTTTGACCAGCACCAAAATTCCCCAACACTCAACGTTTTCTGTTCTGAAAAACTTTGTGATGTTAAATAGGCCATCCTTAATTCAGATTTAGTGTTATTTTTG
>JASGXE010010325.1:0-14803 GCA_030068105.1 Sinentomon sp. SZTP_YWyxl | reverse complement strand
TTTTTCCGAAAAACCAATTAACATTCACCTCCAAAAAGAACAATGAACCAATTTTCAAAAAAACCAATGAACCTTTTTTCAAAAAGAAAAAAAACAATGAATCTTTTTCCGGGTTTCGGTAGGTACGCTTTGAGCTTGGCGCGGGTGGCTGACGGCTGTACAGACTTTATATTCCTCATCAACATGCCCAGGACTTTCCTTCCCTTTGACAGTATGCAATTGATGTGAGCGTTCCAAGAAATATCTTCGGCAAGGTAAACCCCTCAGTAGGTATGTGAATTCGTAGACTTTTAAAAGGTGGTCCCTGAAAACCGGACAGCCGGACAGGCAGAAAGGACCGCCGGACCGACGTCGGACAGGTTAGGTTAGGTTAGATTAGGTTAGGATAGACTATCCTAACCTAACCTAACCCGTCCGGGTCGGTCCGGTGGTCCTGTCCGGCTGTCCGGTTTTCAGGAACCACCCTTTTAAAACCCCGGGTTCGAAATGTCCAGGGAGAAGTGTCAGGGAGAAGTGCTCCGGAATAGCGCTAATCTGAGGTTGCAGGTAAATTTTCTCCATTTACTGCAGTGCTCAATTTTTCCTGCACTCGGATTAATGCAATTGCCAATTCCGGGGCACCTCTCCCTGGGGCTAGTGTCCTAGGTTTTTAGACCTGCATAATAAGGCATGTGGTTTTTTATCCGTGTGCCTCGGTTCAATGCTTGCTATTTATTGCCATCCAGACAAAAATCTTTAATCATATTATTCGTCGATCATGTCACTTACCCCAACCCAAAAAATTCAATGAATTGAACGAACACCTCTGACTAAAACCTTTATATTCTGTTTTTTGATATTTTCAAAAAAAGCTACTCAATACAAAAAAACGTCCCTCGCGGTTTTCTGGCGATGGCTGGTTTTTGCAGTTTTTTTTTTCGGCAAAAGTTCCCAATCCTCCACAACATACAGGTACCTAGATGTTTCCAAGTTCGCGACGTGATTTGCAGTGTCCTTTCGCTTTTTCTAAAGTGAAGCGAACCCTGAAGCTGATCTGACCCGCCTGCTCTCACTTCAATTCGCTTCGCTTGCAATTGAGCCACTGTCTTCATTTGTTGTCAAATCTATATGGGGATATCATTTAGGGCAACTGTCCTCCCGATTGGAAATGCCCCTTCCATGCAGTTCGCTATCCCCCTCCCTGGCACATTCCTTTTGCTCGCCCGGTGGTTTCTGAAAACCGGACACCTCAGCACTGAAAACCGGTCACCTTCCCGGACAACCGGACACCCGGACACCCTGCACTGCAAAAAATGACAAAATTCATGAAACTTCGCGAATGCACAAAAATCGTTCTGCAGACGACAGAACAGCATCCAAACGGTTTTTTGAAGCAGACGCATCAGCACATTTTTTTCCCAATCCACTTCCGCAGACGAATAATTTTTTTTTCCAATCCACTTCCGCGGACCAGGAGCTCGCAACAGCCAATCACGTCTGTTGTGTTTAATTAAAATTAAACAAATTACAACATGTCATGACATAAAAAATAAAATTAAAAACAACACACGAACTAGGTAACAATTTTAGCAATTTATCTCCAGCATGATTGCATTTTTCACATGATGGCATTTTTCGCATGATTGCATTTTTCGCAGGATGTGTTGCCATGCACAATTTTGTGGTGATAAAAAAGGGCAGATGCAGAATTTCAGATTTTGGTAGGTATTAAACAACTAACCTTGATAAAAATGAATGGTTGTGTAACGCTAAAATGCCTTCTGCGGCTGGGGGTGTTATTGAGAAAGGAAGAAAGGATGAATGATTGAGTCCCAACAATGTGATTGCAATAAAGTATTGATTGCTCCCTGATTCGAAAAGCAAGAACGTCACCCTCAGGCGAACATCACAGGGCGATATTTGAAATGTCCAATGACAAAAGTATCACCATTCGAAGAAGACCACGGATGCCAACAACAACAGACGCAATTAGGCTTTTAAAAATCCCAGGGCCACCAAAAGCAATGCGCCAAAGAATACTCACCACTGAAATCGGCACTCCATCATTGAACAAGAGATATCAAAGAACCTGTTATCCTATCAGTGACAACTCATGTTATTTCTGCTGAAACATAAAACTTTCCTCTTTATCATGGAGTTAAACTCTGTACAGAAATTGCACCCTCCCACAAATTTACACAAGACCAAAAGAACCTAACTAAAGCCTCTCATCCTGTTTCCCCAAAATAGGCCTATGCCTCTCTCTAAATTTATAACGAAATAAAATAAATGAAAGACGTGACAAATGAAACACACATTAAAAATACTTCATCACAATCGCAAGAATCAACTCACATGATTTCATTTTGGGCCGCTTGAAATCCACCACATTGGATGGCCCAACACTCGCATTTCACACGCGCCCTCTCATCCACACCGCAAAGAACCACACGGAGGGTTCGCTGAACCGCTTCAGCCTTCTGTTCCACACACGCCGCACGCGACAAAGTCTTGGCCAAAAAGGAAAAGATGCCAATTTCGAGATCGACAATCTCTAGCCTTCTCCTCAAATGATGCTCATCGCTTTCATCGCCAAAGATCGACTCGAGTGTGACTTCTCGGGTCACGGGCCAGGATACCCATCCATCAGCCTTTTCTTGCCTTGAGCAACTGTGCTTTGCCCAACTCAACGTCAGCAGAACAATCAGCATTGATCTCAATGGAACGATGTTTCACCATTCGTGACATTCGTCTCGACTGTTCCGACAGATCGAATGATTACCTTTTCCGTAACAAGAGCAGTTCAATATCACAGAAACTCGAAGAAAGAATATTTACCAAACAACGTGAACAGAAATTCTGGCTTGAAAGGAACAATCTTTTGTCATTTCAACGGCAAAAGAATACGCTGCCAGAGCACAAGCATTTTCCCGCAGCAGAACCCAGCTTGCAGCTTCGTTCCCGTCTCCCGGCAGAAGAACCTCGTTTTTTTCCAACCGCTCATTTCCTCGCCAGTTTTCCTGCGTTCGTCCAAAACCGAACCAGCCCAACCACTCGCTAATCAGCTGATCTCATCGCTCACACCATCGCTTCGTGAAAATGAATAATCGATTGCAGGCGGAAAATGCCGTTCCAGACACCTCACCACAAGGACAACGCTTGCGCGTGTTTTCTGCTCACACAGCACTGCTTGTCCCCTTCGCACTTCCAGAAATCGAAGCACACTCTGATCGAAGCTCACTGCTGGCACAATGTGCGTTGTTTCCCATGCATACCTATCATTGCGTGTGTATTGCAAATGACCTGCATTTATTTGCTTTGCGAGTTTTGCGATAACGCTTGTTGACCACGACCCAAGGAAAGTGTCAACAACGTTACACACCCACCCCCCAAATTATACCAGCGCTGGGCGCTGAAAAAGAATGCCACTTTTCCACTGAAGACATGAAAATGACATTCTTTTTATGCCTATCCAAATGCAACCTCAATCTCCTAATGCTCACTCTCCCAAAACAATATTTTGACCGTACCTTTCAAAATCATCACCAACTACCAATGCAATGCAACAGTGAACAAAAAATATTTGAAAATGAACACTAATGCCCAGTTTATCCAACGATGGTTAACTTTAATCAATGGTTAAATGACACTTAACTATCGATTTTGGTTTTTCCATCGTTGGTTGAATTCGTTGCCATGGAAATTAACCAATAGTTAGTTCAAGTTAACCTATGGTTAAATTTAACCTATGGTTAAGTTCTTCTGTTTATTGAACAGCGGTTAAAGCTTAACCTGTGGTTAAAAGCCAGTAATCAGTGGTTAACTTTAATCATCCCTTTTTCGCTGATTAGCTGTTGGGATGCTCTTATGTGTCGTCTGTGTAAAATGAAAACAAAACTGATAATCATTAACTTCGTGTAAGACGACCCAAAATGAAGAATCGATCAGACCTTTTGTCAACAAACAAAAAAATATACGGTTTTCTATTACGAAATGCGCTCTTGCCATTCATCTCATCTGAAGGTGGTCTGCCTTTCCAAGATGGTGGGTAGCTACCTCCTTGCGGTTTTGGCATTGATGTCCTGTCGTGGTTCCCTTTTTCTGCCATTCTTCCATCGGTATACGTATCCTAATATCACAACGCAGAAAGTTTGGACTTCAACCCGGTGAACTCTGCAACCTTTTTCTCGGAAAAGGTCAATCTGCAGGAAAGGTAGTTTTTTTGTTTCAGAAGACCGTACACCTTAGACTTTTTCTAAAAGCAAAACATCCTTATTGTTCAATTTGCATCACGTCTGCAAACAGCTACCAAAAATCCCAATTATTTTGGATAATTCATCAAGGTGAGCGTTTTTCAAATTTCACTCATCATTGTTGGATCAAATTCCGGATGTGATTTCTGAGGCTTTGATTCAAGCTGAAAGGAAAGTGAGAAAAGTACAGTTCCGTTGCCATGGAAACCCTTCGATTTCTGATTTCTGAAGTGCTGCTGAATTTTGCAGAAAACGACAGAATGAGGCCGCACTGGCAGTCGAGGAGATTTTTATTTTGAAGGAATTTGGCCGTTTTTCTGACTTTTTTCAGTGTCCAGCAAGCAATCGACGACCTAAATTATTTGCGAGGATGTTTCATATAGGCACGTTCACAAGGTTGGAATTAAACGCAGCGTTTCAGTTCAAAATTATTCGTAATGGGTTGGATAAATTACAACACATGAAAATGCCTACTTTTTACACAAATTCTTCGTGTTTCATCTGTTCGAGATGTACTTTCTTCACTTGAAAGGATTGAAATGGACAGTGAATTGGGAGTACAATGAAAAAAAATAATCGCAAAAGAGCCAAAACACTGCGTAAAAATGCAAGCACCGCGTGCTCTGATCCGCGCGACATGCACCTTTTTAACAACAGTTCCGACGCAGAAATCAGCGCAAATTGTTGCTAATTTGTTTTAAAATGCGTTTCCATGGCAACAATGAGACAGAAAAACGCGAAACCAATCAAATAAAATGCTTCGAAGAAGTTATGGAATGCGGAAAAAAGGGTCTGGCTAGATGCAAAAATAAATGTTGAGAAAAAGCGCGAATTTCGATGGTTAAAAATGGCCGCCAAATTTGTCGAAATTGTGCTTAACCATAGGTTAACCTATGGTTAACTTGCTAATCAATGATTAGCTAACTATAGGTTAAAAAGTGCCAATAAACCAAACTCGTTAACTAGAGTTTAACCATTGATTAAATAACTAATCAATGATTAGCTAACCATAGGTTAACTAGAGTTTAACTATCGTTGGATAAACTGGGCATAAATCAAACAATTTGCATTCATAACACAAACCAAATCAATGAAAATCATTGTTTCTCCTCCATGAAAGTTGACAACTCAAATAATCCCATTGAAAAATTAGCGTCTGCTCAAAAATCTAATCAGAATGTTGAAAGACAAAAAGCAAATTAACCTTCATACATACCTAACATTCAACCAATGCAAGAAAAGATGAACAACATCAAAATGACTAAATGACCTTAACTTCTCATATCACCAAATCATTAAATCAACTTTAGACTTTGTTCTATGACAAAATTCACACTTTAGGCTATACAAAATAATTCTGAACATTTTTCTCACTGATTGACAAATCAACAAAACAATAGGTAGCATTGTGGCAAACTCAAAGTTCTGGTGGATCGACCAAGATGTTACACCTCAAGGAACACAACCACGACCCACACATAATAATAAACGATGTTACAATCAAGGAAAGTAATAATGAAGGAATACAATGTGATGCTGGTTACCATAAAGGCGTAGACCCTAACAACCCCTAAAGGCGGTCTCACAGTCACCACGACTCCCCCATGTTATTCCCCCAACCATAAACATCAAATATCAGTCAAATTCCACTGTCCCCAGGACGTGAAGTGTCTTGTGATGGTTACTCTGACGAGCGTAGACCCTACTACCCCAAAAGACGGTCTCACATACACAAAACACCTCACAACCCACTGAACACATGAAATTTGACCAATAAATAACAATAAACAATAATTATTGTTGTGTTGCAATCTTCATTGTGAATCCCCACTGACATCACCCCCTGAAATCAAGACCAACAACTCTCGAGGTGACAACGGAATCTGTCTTCTCCCCACCCTGTCATCCTGTGTCAACATGTACATTCCTCTCAAAAGGAGTGCACACGGTGAAATGCTATGAACATCTGAAAAAAAAACACCACTCGCAGGATTTATCTGAAATGATAAAAAGTCTGATGAAAATTTCCAATCCCCCAAAATCCAAGAGTGAATACGACTAATAGGTAATGAGCAAAAGAGTGAAAAATCCTCCACATCCCCCACCAATTTGTGAAAAGAGTCCAACAAGTACAGAGACTCCAGCTGCTGTGAAGTGCATTGAATATCCCCCGCAACACAGAAGACAAATGTGATCCAAGCCAAATGTCTACATAATCCATGACAGATTTTGAAACAACCAATTCACCTTTACCTCCTCCTCCTCCTCTGGCAAAAGGCACTCAAATGCCACCTAGCTATCATGTAATTCCTGCGATGTCATGATATTCACAGCATTGACTTGGATACGAGGAGAAGACCGCAAGTGCAACTCCGAAGCCACCGCGACCCTGCTGAAATATCCACCAACTCTTTGCCTTACCCGAAATATGCTGAAAAGTGATGTCATAACCTGATAAAAGCAAACACCACCTTCCAACCTTCCCTCGGATTTGTTTAAACGAAGACAAATGGGTCAAGGCACTGTTGTCAGTCCTGACGACAAAGGGCACCCCGTCCAAATATGTGTGAAACTTTTCGACAGCCATGACAACAGCATACAACTCAGCAACTACTGAACTCCAGTTTCTTTGATAATCAACCAAAATAGGCTATACATAGCAACCGGATATTCGACTCCCTGATCATCAATCTGCGATAACAATGCAGCAATAGCTATGTTGGAAGCATCAGTGGTTAATATGTACCTACGATCAGGCAATGGCAAATAAAGTGCCAAACTCTGTGCCAAAAGAGCCTTCACTTCTTCAAATGCCTTCTGTGCTTCACATGTCCACACAAACTTTCTTTTGTCGCCCCTTCGCAGAATGTTAATGGGCTCTATCATGTGAGTCACACAAGGCAAATGTTTTGCGAAGAAATTTATCATGCCACAGAACCGTCGAACACCCTTAACCGTTCGAGGTGGTGGAACGTTCACGATGGCCTGAACTTTGTCATTACCTGGAATGACTCGACCTAAATTGACCACAAACCCCAAGTACTCGACAGTGTCCGTGGCAATGACTCCTTACTTATTGAGAGAAAGACCGCTCTGACAAAGAGTCTCCAACACAGCATCAAGATGTTCTAAATGATCCTCAGGACAAGCGCTAAATATAATGATGTCATCGATAAAAACCGCAGTAAATTTTCTGTGCTGTTTTAACAACTCATTCATGGCCATTTGAAACACAGCACTGCTTGACTTCAAACCTTGCAAAAGGCGAAAAGGTTTGAACAGCCCATAGGGAGTAACGAAGCTGCAAATATTTTGTGTCTCTGGATCTGAAATTTTTATGTTCCAAAACCCATCCCGAACATCAAGACAGGAAAAGATGTTCGCTCCACTCAAACTGTCAAAAATGGTATCAGCCCTTTGTAATGGAGCACAGATGGGAACTGTTTGAGCATTCAATTTTTTAAAATCCACCACCATCCGAAACTTGCCAGACTTTTTCTTAATTAATAAAGCGGGCGAAGAGTATTCTGCCTGAGAAGGCGCGATCAAACCATTCTCCAAAAGCTCATCCGTAATTTTTCGCAATTCTTCCTCTCGTTCTACAGACATTTTATGAGGCCAGTTTGCGCAGCGCTGTCGATCTCGGAGAAAAAAGATGTGATGGTGGGGAATGCTGGAGCTGCGTGTTTTGTTAAATTTAAAAAAGGACACAACACAGCCCACACAAAAGATTTTAAGCCGATTCATTCAGCCGTTATTGTCAATTCCTTCATTCGTTCAAAGAATTTTCAAGGTTATTATGATTATTTGAATACTTACTGTACGCCTACTGTTTTGAACAAGCCAAAACCATTAGTTGCTAAGCCTGTTGCCAGATTCAATTCAAAATTTGGTAGTTTGTTTCCTTTTGTTGAAAGAGTGGGTTCACTTTCAGTCAGAGTTGGGGACTGCAGCGGTCACAATATCAAGTTTGTGGGGAGTGATGGTGATTTGCCGGTGTTGATGAGTGAGGAACAAACAGATAATTCTTGCCATGAAAATAGTGATGAAGAGATGTTGAATATTTTGTGCAATTTATTGTTTGAGGAGCAATTGTGTTCAAGTCATGAAATAGTGAAGCATCAAAGTCAAGAGTGGAGGGAGGATGCTTCTTTTTGGAGCAGTGAGGAAAAGAGTAAGCCACAAAGAAGAAGAAAGGTGAGATTCTGGAAAAAGCCACAGACTGAAAATGGTATGAAAGGTTGTTCAAGCAATGAGCAAACTGAAAACAAACAAAGGAATTATTTTTGTTCCAATGCATCTTTATGTGGTCTTAAAATGAATGGGGGTACTGCTTCTATTCCCATGAAGTTGGAAGGTTTTGAGGTTTTGTCTTTGATAGACACTGGTTCTCCAATTTCGTTATTAGATGCAGGATGGTTTGAAAAACATCTAGTTGATAAACAGGTTTATTCTTCATCCATAATTATTTCAACTTTCAACAGTTTGAAATGTCAATGCTCTGGGTACATTGTTGCTTCAATCACTTGTCATTCTGTAATTAGGCGGGTTGTAATTTTTTTAATTCGGGAATTGTCGGTCCAATTCATTTGTGGTTTAAATTTGATCAAGGCTTTCTCATTATGTCTTGATTTTGAAAATGACACATACACTTTGGGTTCGGAAGTTTATTCGCTGGTTCAGGGTGGTGTGAAAACTGATCTTGTACCATTTCAAATGTCCTTCAATGTGAATTGGGAGGAGTTTGAAAAGATGAATGAAGAGATTCATGAGGAGTATGATGCGAGGGGATTATGGGATCGGATAACGATTGACAGTGACGCCACAAGGGTAAATAATCAGTTGTCTAGCAGGACATACGATTTGCAGGATGTCAAATATGGTGAAAATCTGAGTATTGAGCATGAAAATCTTTTTTATCAGGTTGTTGAAAACACAAATACTTGTTTCGAAAAGGAATCGGGGTTTGAAGGCAGTTCGTTTAAGATCACCCTCAAGAAGGATGTAAAGCCTATTCGTTTGTCGCCTTTTTTTTTGATTTTTTTTTTTTGGAATTGCCGGCAGCAGCATTTGCCGATTTTGGTTTGGAAGTTGGGATACGGGTGGGAGCTGGCCCAGGATTCTGCTCAACATCTCCCAACAAATCAGCAGAAGCTGGAAAAGACAAGACCCAAGGCGAGGACAAAGCACCACGACCAAAAATCCAATTCTGTCTACCAAGAGAAATTGACCCATGAGCCTTCAGGGCGATATCGGAAAAATCATGAGAAGGAGCCAGAGAAAATTTTCTAAATTGGATCTTTTATGATTATGGGTGGCTTGACGCCAAGCCCCAACGAAAAATAACTGGATGTGGGGTTTGAGGTAAAAGCAAAAAACAAAAACAACAGAAGCCAGAATGAAAAAACAAGATTTGCCACTGCGGCCATTTCCGACCCCCTTGCAACAAAACAGCCGCCTGTCCTGCAGATTTAGGTCACGCATGCAACACCCGAGATGCACCGTCTCCCAATTGTCGCGGGTCCTCTCCGTCCTAACCACCTGAAAGGTTTACTTTGTCCATAGTGGATGGAGAGAAGTGATTGCGCCCTCTATGTTCATCCATGTGAGCGGATGAAACGCGAAGATGCAACTTCATTTGTTTCCGCCAGAGTGTGCTGCTGGTCCTTAGTTCCCGACTGCTGTTCTCTTCTGGCCGGACCAGAGCTGCGCTCTGTTTCCTTCTGTTGACCAAAACTGCGTTCTTGTTCTTGGTTTGCGCAACAGTCGTTCGTCGCCAGTTTTGCTGGAGTTGTTGTTTGTTGGACCTCGTTGCTGGTGAGCGTGTTTCAAATATTTTGTGCCAAGTTGCAAAAGTGGCTACCGAAGCGATTCGACGCCAACGCATTTTGTTTTATCCTCCGCATGACGCCAATCTTTTTTCAAAGTGGAATAAGAGAGATTCCTCCAGCATACAAGGAATTATCACTGAAATCAGGTGTGTGAAGTTGGCACCCGAATTTAGTGATCTTGGGAAGAAAATAGTGGACCCCGAAGAGCTCGTGATAAGACGCCTTGGACCTTTTTTTTTCCTTTCTTTTTGGACTCCTCTCGTTCGCCCGCAAAATGGGGGACTTTTCCCGGCTTTTTGGGGGGTGTGAGGTTGGCACCCCAACTGAACGATTATCAAAATTCCGAATGATTGACCACGAAGAACTCGCGATGGACTCCTTGGACTTTTTTCCGTTCCTTTTGGACCCCATCTAGTTCCCCGCAAAATGGGGGACTTTTTTGGGGGGGGGGAAGTTGGCACCCCGACTGAACGATATCGAAATTCCGAATGATGGACCCCGAAAACTCGCGATGGACTCCTTGAACCTTTTTTTTCCCTCTTTTGGACCCTCCAGTTCGCCCGCAAAATGGGGGGCTTTTTTGGCGGTGTGAAGTTGGCACCCCGACTGAACGATATCGAAATTTCGTGGGCGAACTATACAGAGGAGTCCAAAAGAAACGGAAAAAAGATCCAAGGACTCCATCCCGAGTTCTTCGGGGTCCATCATTCGCAAAATGGCGTAGATGGCATTCTGGTCAATTCCGATCTCAGATGACGATGACAGCACCAGATACAGGACAGTCATTTTCGACTAGATCAAGTTCCGGGAAGGCGTAGATCAAGTTCCGGGAAGGCGTGAAATTCAACGCAGAAACCCTGCAGATTGAGGGCCTTGAAAATTTCGGCGATTTTCAAGCAGTGCAGACGGACCAGTTCTTTGGCGGATCATGTATTGGCTTTCATGTTTTTTTTTTTTTAGTGTTGAATTGCTTAAAATTTATTATTAATTCGATAAACGAAAGCATTTTAACAAGTAAACGAAAGCATTTTAACAAGTAGTGAGATAAATCTGATTTCGCACCAAAACAACAAAAATAAGCCAATTTGGTCTTTACATTCAATCATAATGATTTTAGAAATGCCACAGGACATAGCAGAAAACTTAAGCAACAACGTACCTACAGGGGCCATCTAATTTTAACAGGGCTTGATGCAACTACACACCTTACAGAGTGTCGTGATGTTTTGCAGCATGAGACACAATGTATTCTAAATGGCACCTCTTCCAAGGACGTGGGTTGTTCAAGTCCCACCTGGCTTTGGCCTGTTGTACTGGTCCGAGCCTTTTCCCTTCTTGCACTCTTTGACATCGGTCTTTCAGTGGGCTCTAGGCAAAATTTCAGTTCCGTGTTGTGCATATTTTATTTTCTGTTGTTGATTTAGCATGTCCTTCTCCGTTACCTGACAGTCTGACCGAATTTGTGCCAGATGGAGCATCTCAGTCTGACATGAGTTTTTACCCACAGAGGCCAATGAAATTAAAGAAAGCATGATGGCCATATTGGCAGAGGCTGTGTGATCATATTCCATGTTGAATGCATGAGCTGCAAGGTATGGATGTGCCCAAACGTCCTTGGGAGGGGGTGGGGGTAGCTTTTTGGGGTTCGGAGGGGATCATTCTGGGGGATTTCACAAACGATGGAAAACTGGCAACAGCCAACATCAAGAATTCCTGGTCCAGAAAGTGAGATAGGAAATGACTTGCAAAAGTCAAGTAAGGCCCCAAAAGACACCCTTATCCGAAAAACGGGGCCCTTGCTTTGAAAAACAAGGTTGGGGTTGAAGCATGTCTTGACCTCAGCATCAAAATACTGCCCAATCATTCTTTTTTCGCGCACTGACACCAGCAGATTACCTTCCTTTCCCAATCTTAACTAAAGAAAACCATTGGGGGCACCTTAAAAATGTCATGGAGCTCAGGTATGGGCAAGGTAGGGTACCTTAGAGGGGGGGGTAAGGAGGTTACGACGGGGGGGGGGGTAAGGCACCGAAAATGCAGGGGGTCCAGGGGGCAGCGCCCCAGGCAGGGGGTTTGGGGGACAGCGTCCCCCAAAAGCTGAAGCTTTTTTGAAAAATTAGGGGTCCTCAGATGCCATTTTACGACATTTCAGGTCCTTTTTTCCTTATCCTGGAGGGTTTGCAGTCGCAATAGATGGAGCAAGGAAATAACTGTCAGACACGACTTTCTGGATGAGTTTTTTTCATTTTACCATTTTCTGTAAATCAAAACAGAAAGTACAAAAGAAACAGAATGTAGCTATTGAAGTCCTGGGGTGTGCAGGGCACACACCAGGACTTCGGCCAAGGGTCCCCTCGGAAAAAGGCTAGGTGGTAACATCGGCCGAAGGTCAAAACAGGAATTACAAAAGAAACAGAATGTTGCTATTGAAGTCCTTCCTGGTGTGTGCAGGACACGCAAGGACTTTGGCCAAAGGTACCCTTGGAAAAAGGATAGGGGGTAACCTGAGCCAAAGGCCGAGGTTACCCCCCCCCCTTGCCTTTTTCCGGCAGGGGAATCAAAAAGGAAGTAGGTACAAAAGAAACAGAATGTTGCTATTGAAGTCCCCCCTGGTGTGTTCAGGGCGCACACCAGGAAGGACTTTGACAGCAACATTCTAGGGTGGGGGGTAGGGGGGGGGTAACCTCGGCCAAAGGCAGAGGTTACCCCCTAGCCTTTTTCCGGCAGGTGAATCAAAACAGAAAGTACAAAGAAACAATGTTACTCCTATTGAAGTCCTGGTGTGTGCCCTGCACACACACCAGGACTCTTTTCCCACCTTTTTCCGACGGTACCCTTGGCCTTCGGCCAAGGGTACCGTCGGAAAAAGGCTGGGGGGGGGTAACCTCGGCCGAATGCCGGGGGGGGTAACCTCGGCCGAATGCCGGGGGGGTAACCCCCCCCTACCCCCCCCCTATGCTCAACCCTGATGGAGCTGATAGCGGCAGTGGCCCAGTGGTTTTGCAATGCCTCTGGAGGGCTTCTTCTGAAAAGAGCTTGTGAATCTGTTCGGTGCCAATCACATCCATCGTGATTTGATCCATCGTGTGACGGGAGTCAGACCAACAAGTCGGCCTGGAGAATTCTTGACATTTCGGGGAAACAAGACAGATTCTGCAATTATTTCGAGAAACCGTGTGATCCAGAAAGACAAAAATAGGGCCGATGCTTTTTCAGACATCGTGCAGGAAAAGAAAAAATAACTGTCGGGTACATGTTATCAAATGGAGCAACAATGCATTTTTACAAAAACTCAACTCCGCAGAAATCAAAGTTTTCCATTTTTAACCTTTGTCGAAATTGGGCACTTTTGTTTCTACTCGGATAGTGGGGGCCACAGTCAAATTGTGAAAACAATGTTTCCGACAGTTAATTTTTCTTTGCCTGTACATGTCATGAAAAATGCATCAGCAACCATTTGCTGAGCGCCAAGCATGTTTCTATTGGGAAAAAATGTGTGTGTGATTTTTACAAGAATTGTATCACGCTGACATGGGGAATGCAGACTTATTAGAGTTTGTCAAAAATTGACGTACTCGCGCACTTTCCCTCAAACATTTCAAAACATGAGCGTCCGTTTGGCTGTCCAACTGTTCAGTTCTTTGGTGTCAAAAGGCATCACATATTTCAGAGAAAAGGACCCCACACCTGACTCTCCATTTTGTGGGTCTGGAGGCACAGAACTTTTTACGAAAGACCTCAACAATTTGTTTGCCGCTCTGAATTCAAAGCTTCCAAAGATGGCCTTCGACAAAACACCGCTGACCATTTGCTTCTTCAGGAATTCGACGCCCAATTGTGACCCCAATTTTTCTGCGCAAAATTCATTCGCATCCGAAAGACTCTGGAATCGCTTTGGGTGACAATTTCCAGCTGTTTGCAAGCAGCAGAATTTCTTTTCGCCACTGTGGGGTTTAAATTCGTCTTGATGGCGAAATTTAACCAGGACCCACTGGAAAGGCATTTCGGCATGAACGAGGAATGGGCGGAGACGATCACCAGACAGTCACTGAATTCGCGCAACTTCACTTGTTTCGTTCGATATACCTACATTCCCGTGAAAGGTGCTATTGTGCCAAAATGCTATTCTTACCTATTTGTTTCTTTGCTTAAAATTAAGTCCAATTCAACTTGCCGCTGCAACATGTCGCTGCAATTCAGGGCGGGCATCTTTTGCATCAGCTTCGATTGGTCTCCTGCTTTTTCTGAGGGAACCCAAGCATTTTGATTTTTGGTGGTCCCATAAGCTCCCCTTTTTCGATTTCCACACAGCTCTGGATCTCGTGGGGTGTCATTGTGCGTTTTGTCCATGCCATCAGATATTCTATACACTTTTCAAGAGTCGGTTCCACAAGTGTCCCGCTGGACACTTTTTTGGTCCGTTCTTTTTTTGCCAAGTTTCAATCGATGATTGAGGGTTTTCATGCGAGTCCCATGCAGTTTTTATGGATCAGATATGGGGTCCCATAATGACCTGTGCACGTTTAGAAAGGTGACTCGCAGCCCATGACCGGTCCCTTCAGTCCCATGCAAAGGAAGGCCTCTTCAGGTTCCACAATTTCCGCAGGGCCCATGTTTCATACACGCCCCTGCATTGCGGATCACGTAAAACAAGGGAACTTGAGCACAGTGCTGCCATCTCGGTCGCCGTTACCGTATTTTCTGCTCCGCGCAATCACTTTATCTCCATCCACTGTGTTT
>JASGXE010010324.1:0-15033 GCA_030068105.1 Sinentomon sp. SZTP_YWyxl | reverse complement strand
GGGAACATGGCCTTGACATTTTCCAGCTGTGGTAAAAAATTTTCTTTAGAGAAAAAAGAGAAAATACAAGATAAAAGGAAATGAGACCTAAAAATGCTACATTGAAAACAGCTGACAAAAAGACAACAAATTGTGATAATATATGAAGTTATATTTTTGGTAAAAAAATTCTAAAAGTTTCAAAAGAGATAAAAAATATCAAAAGAAGACATCCAGGAGATATAGGCCTAAGCTAAACATACAGTAGATCGGCAACTCATCAACAGCTTTGGTCTTTTAGTATAGGCATGGAGAGAGGGGGACGTGGCCCTGCCCCTTTGTAGGTACTTTCAAGGAAAAAAAGAAAAAACTGTATTTTCTCCACCTCATTGACCTGTCTCTGCGGTTCGGTGTCAATATCAACGCCCCCAGAACACAAACATCTTGGTAGACACCTTAACATCCAATACCCAGGCGACATGTCAGGACACGTTACCTAAGTCTGGTGGTAAACAAAACAAAAATGCCAGAGAAGTGAATTCAGATAAATTTAATGGCCGGCACTGGAATGGTGTGAGCGGCAAAGAGTGGAAGAAATCCCTGTAGTTTTCTCTCCCTGTAGAAGAAATCACTCATTCTGCCAAATTTGCAACTCAGCCACACTGGCATTTCCTTCTGAAGACAAGTTGTTAACTTGTCAACTTGTTAACATTTCACTATGGTTGCAGCTACCCAGCCTGAATGCCCTTAGCGTAATCCAGGCCTTTTCTGTCATTTTTGAATGAACGAAGAGTCCAAGAAACCATACTGTTTGCATTTTAACTTCCAACTTTCAACTTATGCATTCTTTGCAGTTATATGCCCCATGTTTTCAAATTTCAACTTCAAGCAGCAGCATGAGCTTCCAAATGGACATGCACTTTTGGGCCCAAGAAGTTCCGGTGCCATCCCTATCTTTAAAGACTTTTTTCTCCAAAAAATAAAACACTGGGGTAAAATAAAAGCTGTGTGCTAAAATTAACAAAGTACAAAAATATTCTCATAAAAACTGAAAATGCAAGTTAGAATGGAAAATCAAAATAGAATCTTGTGAGAAAAATTGGCGACACATGAAACAAGAATTAGGTGTGCTTAAGGTAACCCGTATTCCCAAAAAGTCTGGTCTTTCAAGCCAAACTTCACCACTCTAACTCTCTTCTGAGCTAACATAATGTGCACTGAAGTGTGCATTTCTAGCGCTACGAATGCTTAAAAAAGATCTCATGAGCCACGGGCCCATATTATCTCTTCACACACCCTTGCAGTTCCGTCATCAAAACACCCCTATAAACAAGAAGTCCCTGACCTCTGGGGTAACCCGAATTTGTTTAGAGAGTGGAAAGGATTTGAGTATCCTGCTCGTGGGACCACAGGGATGTTGATTCGTGCTGCATTGAAACAGCCTTTCCTCAGAACCTCAATCAAATGTATTTCACCCATAAAAACAGAGCTCGGGTGATGCGTTTAGCTGTCTAATTCCAAGTGGGTTCAAATCTAGTGAAAAAAACACTTTTAGCGTTCCTTTGAGAGAAATTGACCTTTCCAAATTATCCCATTTGTTACTCGAAATGCAATACAGGTTGTAGCAAAAGTAGTCAAAAACCTGCTCCTCTCATGTTCAATTGCTGCAAGGAGTTGAGGCATACCAGTGCCTGTCAGCCCAGAAACAATGGCACATTGGGATGGGTCTCCTTCTGTGGTTACAATTTTCTTAAGACTGGTTCTGGCATTTGGCAGGTGCTGCTCAGATGAAGGCTGTTTGTGTGGAGTTGTTTGTGAAGGTGGGCTGGTGCCTGATACAGCTGTTGGTCGGTCGATACCTCTCTCCCTTGCGTCACTGATAATTCCAGTTAACTCATGTCTTTTTTTCCAGAGCTTAACCTAACTTAATTTACCAAACCTAACCTAAACTAACCAGCAACACCGCAATCTCGTTTAGCGACACCGGAAGAGACATGTGAAAGTCCCTAATCTCTCTGAATAGTTGAGGTTTGTTATCGCAGTTCGTTATCCCTGACTGCCTGAGGTCAACTTGGCCCGGAGGAGTTGCAATAATAACAGACGTTCAAACGAGATGCTCCACTGTTGTCTCGCAATCGCAATCGGTGGCAGGGAACCCCCAAAATAATCTTAGAATTATTGAAGGTGGCATCCATCCATTCACGGAGGGATCGGCCGTTCAACACAACACCACCTTTATTTACAACTCCACACCAACATCCTCCATTTGAACACTTATCAATCTAATCGCCAGTACAAGAGAAACCTGTACCCACACAAGAAAACCCATACCAAGGCGCCAGTGTCTCTGCTCTCATAGGCACCAGCGTGCCACAACTCAGATCACCTGTTGACATGAGAGAATCAGGTGTTCGGTAGCTTTTTTCCACACACTGTATATCTCCAAAACTAGTTCTTCATTTGTGCCTTTTGAGTTTCTTTAGTGTCTTGACAATTTTTTGATATACAGATGAATAATGAGCATGTTTCTTGTGTAGGCTTCTACCATGTCCTTCCAAAAATGATTCGATGTTACACTTTGCTGTTGGATTGGGGCTGCTGTGGATGAATTCATAAATCTTTTTGTCTTCATCTCTTGACCACATGTGGTATCGACACTTTGGAGGTGTGGAGCGCAGAAAACTTCCTGTAAAGAAAAAGATCAGCTCACATAATCCGTGAAGCATTAAACAATTTCTACCAATCTCCATAAATTCCAAAAAATAAAACATATTACCATATCCTTGATTTTTATATGCTATCGTGGGGGGTGTGGCGATTTGCGGCAGTCTTCTCCAGTAGGGCCATGAACCCGAATATTATATCCGGCAGGGTGCTGAGTAATGATGGCTTTTCTTCTGCCAGCTTATCGAGAAAAAAAAGGTCAAGGAATATGGTTTTTGGACTGCTTTTCTGCTGTGAAATAAAATGGGCACTTGGCCCTGCTCAAGTTGACGGCGTAAGAACCAACTGCATCGGCCAAACAAACCAGGGCGGCTGCGAAGCCACCATCAAAGACGGTTTGTCTTGCATTCAACCTTAGACAAACTGCACATTTGCATCAGGCCAACAGGTAGGCTTAATTAATGCAAATAAGGCAATAATATGTTTTCAACAAACAGGTCACATGAATTTCCTTATCACTGGATTCCATTTGAAAAAATTATCGACATTTTCGCCAGCATATCTTCGCAAAATAATGCATAAATGAAAAAATAAAAAACGAATGTATTGGTATTTACCATACTCGTTACAACAATTCTGCAATTCCATTTGCCACTCCAAGATCACATGACAAATGGGCACATTGTGGTTCAAGGGCATTAGCCTCATAACAAAAAAGCAAATAAGAAGAACCCATCGAATTTTATATTCCCTTTCCGTGCCTACCTTAAGCATTTTTCATGCACAAGCGATTCCCTCTTTCAAAAGGTACTACAAACAATGTTTTTTTTAACCTTGCAATTTGGTTGGTGTAACAGGAGACTTTGGACAGTTTGACTCAGCATGAAGTGACTTTGTAGAGTGTGAGTCAGCTGGAAGTGACTTGGGCAAGGCAGCAGAAACTGCTTTTGAAGAGTGTGCGGCAGCTGGAACTGACTTTTGAGAATTTGAAGCAGCTGGAAGTAATTTTGGAGAATTTGAAGCAGCTCGAGGTGACTTTGAAGAGTGTGAGGCAGCTGGAAGTGACTTTAGAGAATTTGAAGCAGCTGGAGGTGACTTTGAAGAGTGTGAGGCAGCTGGAAGTGACTTTAGAGAATTTGAAGCAGCTGGAGGTGACTTAAGATAATTTGAAGCAGCTGGAGGTGACTTTGAAGAGTGTGAGGCAGCTGGAAGTGACTTTGGAGAATTTGAAGCAGCTGGAGGTGACTTTGAAGAGTGTGAGGCAGCTGGAAGTGACTTTGGAGAATTTGAAGCAGCTGGAGGTGACTTTGAAGAGTGTGAGGCAGCTGGAAGTGACTTTGGAGAATTTGAAGCAGCTGGAGGTGACTTTGAAGGGTGCGAGGCAGCTGGAAGTGACTTTAGAGAATTTGAGTAAGCTGAAACTGAATTTGAGGAAGCTGAAACTGAATTTGAGGCAGCTAAAGCTGACTTTGGCAAGTTTGAGGCAGCAAGAACTGAGTTCGGAGAGTTTGACGCAGCTGAAGCTGAAATGCAAAAAATGAGAATTATTTATTATTTTCAATAACAAATAAATTTCACGAGAATTCTGTCATCGTGACTAAAGAAACAAGAAATTCCTATCACGAGAAAATAATGCGAACAAATACAAAATAAAAGCATAAAAACTTAACCAAAAATAAACTCAAGAGAAAATTCCGTTGATTTGAAACTTGTGTGCATTTTTGACAGGCTTTTACTGTGCAACGATAACGCCGCTGAGCTGGCGTAAAGTTTACCTGAAGTTTTATGAGCCCTCGTCTAGATGCAAGGACGGTGAGATTGGGAGGACAAATTTGAAGGATCCAGGGTGAGGAAGATCCACTGAGGAGGCAGGGTTGTTTTTGTTATAACCTATATTTTGTCAAGGTGCTGGATGCATTATCATTATTGCCAAAAAGGATTGATTGTCAATGCAGTGTCACCATGTTGGCAACACGTAGAAATGAGAGCCGCGCATCATTTTCTTTTCAACGATCACCAATTTTCTACGGAGAAAAGTTGTTCTTGAAGCTTTGGCAGGTCTCTTGACACATTTTAAGATCACAAGGGTGCAAACTTTATGGTTGATAGTGCCCTCAAGTTTTGGGTACTAGCTTTGGAGAGAATAAGTCCCTCCAGAATCAGTTCTGCTAGCAGAGAGCCACTGAGCAGAAGACACGTTTGCAGTTGAGGCAATGACTTGTGTGACATTGACACTGCTGCAAACACAACACAGTTGGTTTCTGACACCTGAAGAAGAGGGAGAGATTAACTCGAAAGCTTGTGACATAACCAAAACTTGGGCGAGAACAATCCTTAAGGTTCGCTTTGTACCCTAGTAATCTGAAGATGCACCAATGTTCTTGTTTATTTTATGACTGTAACTATAACTGACTATAACTGCTATAACTGAACCAGTGAACTTTTTCTCAAAAAAGGAAATATATGGCACACACTTCCATAAAGTGGCAATAATTGTTTAACATTATCTTGCCACCTACTACATTTTACACTTCGAACATAAAAATTCAGAAAGAAGAATCATATCCCTGTGGAGATGAAGGATTTCTCACCGTCAGCTTTGTTAGTAGACAGTGGCCGAATGCTGCTTGCATCAAGATCACAGAAAACTGCTTCCCGAATGTTGCTTGCATCAAGATCGCAGAAAACTGCTTCATTTTCATCACTTTCTGGACGAACTACATAATCAAATGAAAAGAAGATATCCACCTACTTTAGAATGTTTTTGAATTTGTTGGTAAAACTTCCGACGGTTAAAATTAAAAATAAAAATTTTAAATAAAAAAAAATTTAAATTTAAAATCAGAACAAAGAGAAGCTTTATGGCATGAGCAGGAGTTTTATCTTTTTTTTATGAGCGGGAGCTTTATCTTTCAAACCAGGTGGATAGAACCTGTATAGCATGAGTTAGGTAGGCGCTAAGAACATGCGTCAAGTAGGTATGCACTTATGGGCAACCTTAAGTGACATGGGTTCTTATTTTTTGGAAAGCAAGACAGAAAAACAATGACACTTCTCAACCCCAAGCCAATTGAAGGAGGTAACCGATTCACGTTTTGCATTAGGGTACTATAAGGCTATAAGGTTGAAGGCTACTGTTCTTTTCACACTGGGCAGTTCTTCAAAACATGTTCAGGTATGCCCTTCAGCTTTTAAAGAAAACATTCCATGAACAACCGTTTAAGATTCTGATTTTTTATTTCCGTTTTTCCTTGATCAACCAAATTTTGATGAACTCTGCATAGAGGAAAGCAAGCAGAAAATGTGAATTGGGTAAAACCAGTCCGAACCCCATTTCCAAGTTCTGATCCCTCCAAACTCCGAAATGTGCAATTTTTGGGTCATAAAGGCATGAAAGTTCACAGTCCTCGCAGACCAACCAAATTTACTTAGGATAACTATTTTTCTTTGCAGCAAGAAAATGTGCAGTGGTAAAAAACTCACGAGATCCACTTCCGAGTTAGGCCCCGCCCAATCATAAAATATAACCTTTCGCGTTCATAAGGATACGAACGTTCACAGCCCTTGCACAACAACTACATTACCAGAGCAGTTTTATGATACAAAAAAAATCTGAAAAATCTGGAGACTTTGGCTGATTAAAACGTGACAATAACGGCCGAGAGGTTTTGTGTAACTGGACATTTTTCCAGTCTACTTTGTCTGATGTGTTCTGAAAATATCTCAAATGCCTCCCCCCTTAAGTGACAAACCAAAAAAGCAAAGAAAAATTAGCACCTGAAGAACCATAGCCTGCATTTTCCTCCACAGGTGTCACCACTGGCTTTGCTGGCCAACCTGGAACAATAGATTCTGAAATGAAATGAAGATCAATGGGTGACACAAAAGATGACAGTGAAACTTCATCAAGATTAAAGTAATGCATACTCGAGAGCAGAGGAAATCCTTATCATTAGAGATAGGTACCTATGCTTGGAAGCATTATCACAGGCAGTGAGACCTTAACCACTTACACGACAACAGCAGCTACTGATTACTCAGAGGCAAAACCACTGGGCCCGCAAACCGGAGATCCCCAGATGGTAGTTTACAACACCCAACCATCACAAGAATGTTTTTTTTTACAATGGACACAGAATTTATCTCTCTGTCTCTCTGTTGCAGTAATGAAAGTTTCTATGCGCCGGACAGCAGTGGACCGGATGACGTCGCCTCATGCAAGATTTTGCATTCAAGGTTTGGTGGTTCGAATCCTACCAATGATAAATCATTTTTTCTGTGCCTAAAGTGCGTTCACAATTTGAAGACCTCCAGTGGATTAAAAATAAGTAACCCAATGAAGGGTTGGGACACGGTATCCCTGCGCTTTATTTTTAATCCACTGGAGGTCTTCATGTTGTGAACGCACTTTAGATTTTGAAAAATTACTCGCACCCTGGATGAGGTAGGAGCATACTGTTCACGTGCAAAGCTCTTTCGCCATTAATTTTGCTTGGGACATTTTTCCAAAATCAAAGGAAAAATAAAAAAAATCGAATGTGAAATCAAACCTGACGAAAAAAAATGCACATGGGTTCGCAACCACATGCAGTTTTTTATTTTATTTATTTATTTATTTTGACAATACTGCCGCAAGGGATCTGGCGGCAGACAAGAACAACACATTAAAAACTTAGGCAATTCGTCATCGTCAAATAGGCAGAATAAAAAAAAGGCAAAGAACGAAGGACAAAAACAATAAATGGGTGACATAAAATGCAGCACCAAAGAATGCACTAATTAAGAGTGGTGCGACGCCAGGAGAATGCGCGATCGGGAGATGAGTGCTGAAGTGGAAGGTAGAGCATTCCAATCCCTTATCGTTTTCGGAAAAAATGAGTTAAAATTGGAGTGGATATTGCAAGGCCGTTGTCACAGAGTTTTCTTAGGGTGAGGTCGATTTGGGTGCAGCCCATATGGAGACCCATGCGGAACTTTCATTTTCCATTTTCATGAATGCCATGAAAACTCGAGGTTCCGACATTGGCCTGAAATCCAGCATTACCCCACCTTTTCACAAGGCTTGGCACAAATTTTGATGCATTGCTGTCCACAAGACTAGAGGCGCCTGTATTTTTTCCTTTGATTTCAGCCTACACCAATGCTTTATACACAACAAACAATCAGGTGATTCACAGGGGTCTCAAACTTCGAATGAAATTCACGAGATAGGTACCTATTGCCTGCACCAAGAAAACAAAAAGAGTTCCTACCATCATCTTGGTCCATCAATGCAAAAAATTCTGCAAAAGACAACATCGGATCGCGACTGCCCATGTACAGATTTGCATCGTCAGCTACAGTTGGAAGACCATCATAATTGAACACTAAATATGTAAATAGATATTGAAAATGCAAGGAAAATAACAAAAAAGGGAACATGATAAGATCACTGATTGACAACAAAAAGGTACAATTTTCTCATTTAAGGTGGATGGGGTTCTTCGGCCAAAGGCCAGCTCAACCTCTAGCTGGAAATACAATGAGATGTGACCATGGGATGGCAACGACAGCAACCATGGAATGGGAAGGCAGAAAGAGATGACCGATGATGACCACTGGTGGGCTCTGCCCCAGACACCCCTTTTGAACCATTGGTGCCTGACTGACACCTTCATCATCATGTGCCTTTCACCCCACACAAAATGGCCTCCTTGGGAATGCCTGAAAAGATTCTGGCCATAACAGCCAATTCGGATTCATTTCAGTCCCGCAATTACATCCAACCCAAAAAGCTCCTTTGTTTATTTTGGAGCACAGACCACTCACTCGTCAAGCCTAACACAATCAGCCAATCTTCCTCGAATTCATCTTACATCTGGATGAAAAAATCAAATCCCAACAATTCTAGTGGCTCATTATGAAGATTTTTACCAAGGATAATCTTTGATATGACATATAAAAAGTGAAACAGCAGTTCATTGTTTAAACTGTAGCTTTTGCAGAACAGTTTCAAGCAACGAAAAATTGCAATAAATTGACTAATTTGTGAACTTACCAGCAGGAGGATCATCAGGATCGTCATCCGAATTAAGTATACCATGAACATGAGCACCATCAGGTGGAATAACGGGATCGTCATCCAATTTGTGAAAACCATTGACATTCGCTTTCTTGGCATCTGCTGAATGAAAAAAAGGAGTTCCAAAAACTATATAGGTATAAAACCTTTAAAAATATAGGTATAAATAAAACCTTAACAACACTCTTTATCCTACAATCCAACTTAACCTTACGTCCCATCTTTGGGAGTATGAATTTCAATTTAAATTTGAAGATATCGCAACTGACGTAATAATTACGAGTAGGTACCCATCAGTGGCTTTGCAAGTGGTAATCAGGGGTAGCGAAGGTGGTACGATTGGGGGAGGGATGGCTTTTTGCCAACTCAAAATTCCAAATTTGCCAACCAAATTCAAAATTCCGGTGTTTCAAGCTGCTTTGTTTGAAAAAAAAACCTGTCAGGTAAAGCTTGGAGTTTGGGCACAGAAAATATCAGTGCAACTCCAAACAAGTAGGATAACGAACGTAGATAGGTAACGTTCGACGAACCATCGAAAAAGAAATATTTCACTTTCATGTCAGTTTTTCAAAACCAGGCCTGTTTTTTTTTGTTAAAAAAAAGTCCAAGCAGACACTCAATGAGGCAACAAGGACAGAAAGATAAAGCAGCAGCTAAAACTGTGAAATGCCGATGTGCAGGTTAAAAAGGTTGCAAAGGGAGGAGATGAAGCACAAGGCATATTTTAGTGGGAATGGAATGGCTAGAGTTCCCCCACCCCACAACAAATTTACAGCAAATTCTCCCAAATTGGAAATAACTGAAAAATTGAGTGCATGACTTTTTCAACTGAGAATCAGCCAGCGTTTATGTGCAACAGTCTATCTAACCTTCTTTAAACAGAAACCGCCTGGCCCCATTTGGAATGCCAAATGCAGTTTGTGTCCCGGATAGACATGGCAATGGAGATGCAGGTATCACGTCATCTGAAATGAAAGATACAGAAAATGAAGGGGTCATCAAGTGTATGCTGGCACAAATTCGACAAAAGAATCTTTAGGTACCAAAACGAATTTCCGCAATCCTCATATTTTCAGGGGTGAGGTGTGCTCAGATGATGTCCAGACCAACCCTTATAAAAAAAATGAGCTTCGGCCAGAGATCGATCGGCCCCTCATTATGGTTAACCGGCAGTGGCGAATTGTGCGAGCTACAGATGTTCCTATATAATTTAGAAACTAAAGGGAAATCGAGCTAGGTATGATGGGCAAGGTGAAATCAAAGGCCCCTGCAGTTTTGAAGGATGCTGCCTAGTGCCTACATGTGACTTGTGCATGCAATGGCAATTCCAATGTCAGCAATTAAATAGTTATAGTTAATGAGCGGACAAATGATGGAAGTAGTGGCACGGTAGGTACCTACCATCAAATTTCTTCGCTATGGAACTGCGAAGAAATGTACCAACACCTTGCCCAGATCAGAGCAGGTTTTAGGCCCCTTTTTTGAGCCTCTTTGAAGAAAACACAACTTGACGAACTGAGGCAAACAAAACTCTCCTCGTGTGAGGCATAAACAAAGGGGAGAGTGGGGGCAAGGTAGGAGAATGCATATAAATCAAGCCTGCAGAAGAACAAAAGCGCAATCTAGACTGAAAACATTGTGCGCGTGTATTTTTCCTTGGCCCCATCATCGCCAATATCAAACCGGCATGAACTGAAAGTACAAAACACAAGTTACACCATAGACATAGGCCCTTGGATACATCACAAAGCAATATTTGAGTCTCCCCAAAGATAACTTACCAGCAACTTCAGAATCTTCTCCCGGTTCGTGGCGGACATCATGAGCTCTCTCTTCCTTAAGATCTAAGAACAAAAAGCAAAGTCATAAGTGAATTTTTTGCCCATAAAATATCTAGAAGCAAATACACTGATGCAAAAAATCACTTCTTACTCCCCTTGCTCACAATGCTTGTTCCTATGCATTGCTTACAGTGAATGTAGCTTCAACTCTAGGTAGAAGTTTTGAATACCGGAAACAGCTTGGCAATGTTTAGTTGTGTTTTGTTTCGAGTTGAAAAAGAAAAGGTAGGTAGAAACAGTGAAACACTAGAAACTAGGAAAAATTGCAACTGGAAGAATGTGGTACAGGAGAAATCAGAGACCTGAAAAAAGATTTCTGGCACAAAAAATGCATATTAAAAAACACATTTGGAAATGTTTTATAAAAACTCTGAAATCAAAGTAATATCAACCAACAGGGCCACCGGCCACACAAGTGCATTTCATGAATTTTTCCCCATGATAGTTCCGGAACAATGCAAGATCAAAAGAAAACCAAGGCTGAAGTTCCGTACATAGCAGCGCATTGACTCGTCGGTTGGTGACCACGGCTTCCACGCCAACACAATCTGTATGCAGCCGTACACTCAGGAACTCCTCACGTTGGAAAAAAAGTAACGCGCCTAACGATAACAATAAGGAACAACATTGATAAAATGACCGAACGCCAACTGTCGCCAACCAATCAACAGGTCATGGCAGTGTTGCCATTTTTACCATAACAAATATGAAATCGATTTCCTGTTCTCATCTACCTATTTTGCACCTACCTTTTTTGAAAGTTCAAACATTGTGGTAGAGATAAACACAGCTTTCACATCAAATTAACATGTACTGTGCAACTTTATCAACAATAATTAGATCACTTATTAGGTTGTTAGGAAGCTCCACTTGTTAGAAAACAAGGATTAAGGAATACCCAGCCTGCATCAGTGGGCTATCAGTTAGACATGATGCCGCTTTGGTACATACCTTCGAAATTGTCTGGATCATCGTCAGACTCATCATCGCTAATCTGTGCATCAAATTTTGCTGCGGCTTTCTTAAGATCTAAAGATAAAAATGACATTCAAATCCTTATTAATCTCCCAGGAGAGGCCATTAGGCACAATGGACAAGAAAAATTAAACAAAAACACAAGAGCAATGGCCAACCAGTCACATGTGCTGATTTGCAGGGATCAGAACATTGATGAAGAAAAATCCCAGAAGTGTGGTTGCATGCAGATCTTTAGGCACGCAATAGGTACAACCCAGGCTGAATGCAAATGGTAAGATTTTTCAATTAACTAAACTTCTGTAGGATAACATGTCACCGTGACAGCCCATCTGACCAGATGAGTTGTGGACCTCGCTCACACCAACTGTTGTGAAATAGGCCTAGTTTAACTGAATTCTATTTCTTTACCTATTTTCACTGATCAATGGGTGATGTCAGTAAGGCTGAATGAATGTGCCCGTTAAAATACAAATACAAAGACAGTAGGCCGATTTGCAAACTAGAAGTAGGTACTTATCCAAAATCTACTCCCCTCCCCAAGCCTTTCTTAATGAGTCGATGAAAAACAAAGGACAAATGGAACATACACGGTTTCACACAGCCTAAACAAACAAGTTAACTTATTCTCACTTAACCTTGGTGACCTACAAACTTAACCGAACCCAACTTAGGTGACCAATAAAACACCGTGTTTAGTTTCGCTCGACCTACACCGAATTGCTAGCGATCTGTGCACCTTTCTTAACCATCTATAAGAACAGTAAGGGAAGAGTGATCTGTTGCTGCTTTTGAAATCAACTGCTAATCCTTAAAAATTGATTTTGGCTGGCAATAAGCAAATGATGACTTCAAGAAAACACACTGTTCAATTGTTTATCATACAGGCCATTAGATGCATTTTCTCATCAAGAGAAACCATTCCGACTTGTTGTCAAAAACCCATGCTAGCAGGCAGGCAGGCCTACCTACCTTGCCCTGCCAGACTTCAATAATCTTGTGTCATTGATTATAGGAAGTTGCATCCTCCAGAGCGGATCAAACCAACCATGTTGCCCGCTGCTCTAGGGGATGAATTTGTGGCTTTCTTGTACGTTTTTTGTCATTAATTTATGTACCTACTGTTCGAATCAGATATTTTTCCTTAATAATAAATTATGCAGATATGTATGGCCAATGATGATCCAGCTTTTGCTGGCCAGTAGTACACGGAAGCTACAATCTGAGGCCAATTAAAAAAAAAAAAATACCTACACGTTGGAAAGAAACGTCAATAATTGGATTGTTACCTACGACCCAGGCTTACCAAGTTGCTGTGGAACAAGAAGTGTTTTGATGTGAGCTTGTCACCAGCTTCTGTCAATTGAGAGCAATGCAACTGAACTACAGATGTAAACTGCCGAAACAAACAAGATTCTAACAACACAATGTGAAGACTAAGCAAGGCGACCAACTGTTAGGACCTGGTAAATATAAGCAGCAAATGCAAACCACAACAAATTTAGTTCCATTCTAGAAGTTGAAACTGAATGATAAAATAAGAGTGTAAAGTTTGTGAGGAAAGCCTGGACATCTGAAGGATCGAAAGTCAAGAAAGGCAGGGAAAGGGAGCATCTTTAGGTCTACGGAATGTAAAAGAGGAGGGGTTAGTTATGAAAGGAGAATCAAAATGAAAAAGAAAGGTAGGTAGATAGGCAGTGGTAGGTAGGTAGGTTGGTACAAGAACTAAAGAAATCAAAATAGTGATTGCCTACCCTACCTAGGCCCATGTATACGAGGCACTCGGGAGCCGGTAACGTAACACAAAGGCATATTAATGCTGAAGAGCAGACTACAGTGACTACACTGCACAACACATCAATTTTGAGAATTTTGTGCCGTCACCAAATAATTATGTGAAGAGTTACATCCATTTGTTGAACCTTATGAGAATCTTGGAAAGGGCAAGGATGGTACCCACAAACCTACACCGCATCGTATTTGAAGATGCACCATGAAGAATGCTTTAGAGGCTTCAATTGAATTCTAGAGTTTAACCTTTTTAATTAACTAAAAATGCTGGAGTCCATGAAAGGCTCCGCTACTTCCTGGGCGATAAGTGATATGCAGAGGTGTAAGTAAAGGAAAGGAAAAAATTAGGAACTGAGGTTTCAAGGAAGGTTGGATGGCTACATGAAATAACATCCGACAATGATGGTACCTACGAGAAGGAAAGGGATATCAAAACCGATAGGTCTCAGCGAGGATAACCAAAGATATGTTAACCTGATTGGGACAACGGAACTTCTTTAAGTTCGGTTCCAGAAATATCCTTTAAAGTCCGGCCCCTCAAAACTTCCAAGTCTCCACCAGCAGCAGCTGTAAGTGTGGGAGCAACAAGGCAGAGTTCAACGATCGATCTGGGCATTCTGTAATACTGATTGTGTACTGCCAGAGAATGTGACAAGTGGTCACTCATGATGAGCTTCTCATTGTCTGTGAGATCCATCAAAGTTAGGGCCGTTGCCAGATGTCGTCTGAGCCTGGTTGAAGTCATGTAGGCAGGATTATCTAAAGGTGGCTGGCACAGTCTGGAGAGCTGCACAATTGCCTGTGGACCATTTATAACTCCTTCAGTACCAACTGCTGTTGCAAACAGATAGAAGTTGTCATGGTGGCACACTTGCTTTCTGACTCTGACGAAAACTTGTAGTGCATTCCACGCTTTCTTCGTCAGAAGGACTGGTGCTTTGGACCCCTTCTTCCCCCAGATGTAGATGAGGTGGTAACCATCTACGATGACCTTCTGCTTCTCTGTCAAAGCATCGGTGCCCAATTCCTCATCAATGTTGATGTATGACTCATCCAGCCTCGCCAATTCCATCAAGGACACCTCTCCCACCCTCCTGCGATTTAGCACAATGATCCAGGAAATTAGGAGCTTGCCCAGATACACGTACTTCAACTTCAGATCATAGGAAAGAGCATCAGTTCCCGAGAACAGTGCCAATGTCGATATCAATTCGGCATTCAGGAATTTAAAGAAGGTACCAATGTCGCGAGTGGATGGGACGGTTTTGGTCTTCTGCTGCTGTTTTATCAAGCTTGCGGCCTTTGCAATGAAACCGACATTATCCTCCCAGGAGTCCTCCAAGAAACTCAGGAAGTCTTCAGTTGACCTGACGATTCCTTTTCTCGGAGAATTACCATAGGCCAGAAGAAGGCGTACCTCCTTCACAGCTATAGCAAATCCAGTACGTACCAGCTGCGGAATGCTGGGTTTCGAAGTAGGCGGCTGGTGACGGCCAAGGCCTCGAATCAATCCGGACAATTCCAAAATGGTGTCATATGCCGCACGAAGATATCTGACATCCATGCTCTGCATGAGTGTCATTTCTGGGTTTCTCAACGCCAATCTTAATGCCCTGAGATATCTTGCAAGCATGCGACCAAGTTTTGATGCCTGGTACTGTTTGTTGCCCACACGTGACAACCTTCTTTCAGACACCTTTAGAATTAAGGGGTCGGAAAGAA
>JASGXE010010323.1:0-13951 GCA_030068105.1 Sinentomon sp. SZTP_YWyxl | reverse complement strand
GAAAGGTATTTGTGAGTTCGACTGTTGAAACTTGCAATGGAATGGGATTTCTTTATTGAGAGAGGCAGAACATTCCAAATTTTGACCCCTCTGTATAAAGCAGAGGATTTACCATGTTATGTTCTAAATCGTGGCTCAAAATTCAAATAAGCATGAAAATGGGTTTCTCTGACAGGATATCAGGTAAAAGTCACTTACAGAATTTATGTGACCATGATAGAGCTTAAAAATTAGTAGTGCCATTCGACAAGCCAGGGTATAAAAATGGGAGAAATGTGGAATTTCATAAATTGCGGTGCTGAACTTGGTAACCGTGTTTGAAAATTCATTACTCTGAGGGATGCTTTTTGCCTCAAAAATATGGGAAGTAGGTATTGGGCCCCACTGTGAATCATTGAAAAATACAAAACAGGCAACATTTTACACCGTAACAGAAAACGAACTTTGGCAAATTTTAAATGTAATAATTTATAAGGGCAATTTGATCACTTATGTGCATGTTCCATGCTAAGTGCTGATCAAAATGGAGCCCAACCAGCTTGATACGAAGACTTGGGTGTAAATGTTGAAGTCAGAAAGTCAAGGTTCAAAAATGGAAGCGGATGTAATGCCACACGTCTTGACAGGAACACACAGTAGTTGGTCTTACTTAGATTTAGGTAAAGTTTATTTGCTACTGATAAATGTGGTAACAAAAACAGTTGGATAAAAAAACATTGGATTTCCAACTGTGGTTTTCTCCAAATTCACTGCGTAAAATTTATTATTTTGCATAAATAAATAGATATTTCCCATGCCACGGTCTCCTCAATTTGAAACTCAACAAAAGAGTGGTTGGTAATCACAAACTTGACGGAATTTACTAAAATGTTAATTTTAGAATGCATGCCTTTTGTGTGCCGAATGCTCATAGGGGAGGGAGGTTAACCCCATACCTTCGGCCGAGGCTACACCCCTGACTAGGGGCACTCCCCTGTACCCTTGCCCAAAGGCCTCGTGTGTACCCTGGCACAACAAGCCACCTCACCTGAAAGCTGTCACTGCTAACAACACTACATACAAATGGCCTCAGACTGCAAATATCTAAATGGTGTGCCTAACATCATAGGGGAGTTCTGCCCTTTGGCAGTGAGCACCAGGGACAGAGTCATCTGTGGGCAACATCTCATCAAAAGGCCAGTGCTGCAGACAAGTGACAACAGTGCAATTCTGTCAAAGCTAAAAAATGGGCTGCAAGAAGGGAGGTTCAACATCATCGGGGCGGGTCCTGGCCATTGATCAAAGATCACACCCCGTGCTAAGTCCAGGGATCTCTGGGGAACCTTCTCACAAAAAAGCTGGTCTGACAACGGCAAGTGACAACAGTGTAGTTCTATAAAAACACAAAAATGGACTAAAGGTGCAAGAAGGGATATTCAGCATCATTGAGGTCTGGGATATAAGGAAGGTAAGGTGAGGTTAATCCGGCCCCGCCAACCCTGAGAATGCTGCAGCAATCAGAGCTGTGCAAAGTAGCAGAGAATTTCCCAAAAATAAAACCTTATTATTTTACCACGATATTGCACCACTGTTACCAATTATTTGCTAAGCATGTATGTTTACCCATGTACAGGAACACGAGTAGCATAAAATAGGGCCCAACACGAGGCCAACGTGAAACACAACTCGGGGCAGACAAGAGGCAGGCATGCTTAATGTCGTCCTGATCCACTGCACAGCTGCCAATTCACTGACTCTAAATCCACTGCAAAATTCTGCCTGATGCTTTAAACTGAAATTGAAAATTCATATGCGCTTGGTACCTACCTATCCACTTGGTAGAGATACCTAGGTACCTCTTTTGTGTTGCCAACATTGTCTCGTATTTATTCTGAGTTTATATAAGGCACTCACCCACTCTTTCCCAACATAGCCGAATCCTTGGAGACATTGCAGCAGCTGATCACATTCAATCTTCAATTTCTTATAAGGTAGGATATTTCAAAATTTTCTTTTTGAAAAGGCAAAATGTTTTGGTTTTTTGAGAGGCATTTTGCACTGCAACATATTTTTTTCAAACTGGCTTCAATTTGCAATCACGTTGAAATGCCGGAGTTCATTTTAAAAAATCTTGCTTCAATGCTGATCCCCTTCTAATTCTTCCTGACCAAGAATACATACACACACATAGATTTCATTATCTACCAATCGTATCGTTTTGCTATTCCAGTAATGGTGACGATGATGAACCTACTGATTTTGAAATGGCCCTCGCTAGTTTGGACGATGCTGAATTTGATTTTAGTGAAGATCTACAGGCTTCAATGGGGCAGGTAGGCACACATGCATCTTGCACGTGGGCAAGTTTCTCACCATTTTATTGTCTGAGTAATTCTGATTAGATTTAGGCCTACTCGTGGTCATGCCACCAAATTTGAAAAGATAATATATTTCACAGGAATGCAATCATGTTTCACTGTGCGCCGTTATCTCACGGATATGAATGATAAAAATGGGTGAATAATCTTCAAATAGGTACCTATTTAGAATGATTTTGGTATTTTTTGAGAGCTGAAACCATTCCCTAAAGCTTTCCACGGGTCGAAGCCATGTTACAATGGAAATGAATCATACAGTAGGTATTTGAAAATGCTTCTGAGAAACTCGATAGGATATGCAGATGGGAAACAATTTTTCACCATGCAAGAAGTTTTTCCAGAAAAGTTTGATGAGGGCTTCAATTACAATTAAAATAAAAACAATAAACAGGTACAATAAATTTACAATAAAAATTAAAATTCGATAATTTGTGGATATTGGAAACTCAAAAGCTTCACCCATAACTCACAGGGAATGATATTCAGTGGAAAGTTCACTTCTCTCCTCTGTTTACAAGGCCATTGAATGTGCTCGTACATGTTTTGCCAGAGTTCGGCAGTTCTTAATCTTTCAACCTCATGGGCCAAATAACGTCAAATTCTGAACATAAATGGTGACAGTGCCCAGTTTTCCTAGTGCCTCCCATTTAATTGCCATCCAAGAGGCGCAAAAAGCAGCACTATGAAGGCATCATCTCTGCACTATCTTGTGGACTACGCTTGTACCTACCCGGTCATCAACTTCACTTTTGTTCTAATGGAGCATTTCAATGCACTATTTCATTTTTGAGTGTACAACCTGGCATCTTGAGCACTTGTAGGGATGTGATGAGTGGGGTTCCTCAAGGAGGAGATAAATGAAAATGAGTCCGTGGGGTGATGAACACTGAAGGTGCATCGATTTATGGCCCACAGGGCTGTACACAGCAGGCTGTTAGGGCGTCCTGGTTGATAAATTTGTCATCCAATTTTCAACCCAACTGTCTTAGAAACTTGGTGTAAAGAATTCCCTTCCCCCATGGAATTTAAATTTCTAAGACAGTGAATGAAGGTGCTCCTTAACAGATGATGCACTTTGCTCGGCCAAAGATGTTTTGGGGCTTGAGGGCGAAGCTGGCAGAAGCAGGATGGTGTTTGGCCTCGTGCTTTGAAACACCCATCTGCAATGGACCAGTCATTTAAACCGGATCGGTAACCTTCGTGCACGTAGATTACCAATCACACCTAGATTACCAACCGATCGCTAAAAGGTATGGAATGTGTAGTTTGACATTTCATGCAAATTTTCACCTTCTTCAGCTTTGGATTGTTCTAAATATGATTGGTTCCAATCTTATTTTGTACGGTAGACCTAAGCTCTAGCCTAATGTGTAGGTAGATTTAATGGTTGTTGTTTTTTAATCCAGGGACCGGAAACCAAACAAACAAGTGCCAAATGGAGTCGTCCAGATCCTCCTGCCATAGATCCACAACATGACAACTTCTCCTTCCAACAGCTGGATATTGATCACTACATTGGTGAGTGGAATGATGTGCAGAAGTAGGCACCTACCTACCTGTCTACTAGACACACTTAGAAAGTTCCTTCCTCCAGAGTTGGGCCTGAAAAAGAGTCAAAACTTCCAATAATTGCAGGGGGCACAAATATTTTTCCACTTAAATCCTTGAATTTTCTCATTATGGGCCAACTGGAAACACTTTCCTTTCTGTGATTGATATTTTTCAATTCGAGCTGTTTTTTTTTGACATCCTTACCAAGAGACCAGGATGGACATAGGTAGGAGGGACAATGGTAGATAAACTCCTTTCAACAATAACATGAAGAGGCAGTGATCAGAAGGATGTTTGTGCATTAGCATTGTGTAAGTTATGCTCTAACATTGGACGCACTTGTTTGACGGTGGGTTTTAGACCTTGTTTCGACTTGTTTAGACAGTTGTTGTTTAGACAGTTTCGAGACCACCAACTGTGATTCTTGACTTTTAGATGTTGTGTCAGCCACCACTGGGTGAGTGCATCCAGTTACAAAATGTTTCTCATTTCAAGGCTGTGCGTGGTGTAGGACATTTTGCAACTTCACTCAACTGACCGAAATGCATTCTGGTTGCATGTTTGCCTCCTGCTAAAAGAAACGTGTTTGTGATCATATGCTTTTTTGCAATAATTCATATATTTTCAACCTGATCAATGGTCAAAAAAAACATTTTCGGCAAAAAATAACTAGCAAAAATGTACCTAACAGTGCAAGCAATGTTGGGCAATCGCTGCAGAAAGCACAGACTGGAAAGAGCTGGCTGCGAAAAAGACTCGAAAGGACTAGGCCACATGCTTGGAATTGCATTCATGCCGAATGTGGCTTCGATTCAACAATTACTAGACAAAGGCAGGTGATTATAAGCATTGAATTCTTGCATGATCAAGGTTCAAGTGTGTGGGGTAAGTTCTTTGGGTGCATTCCACATGGCCCGATAAAAAAGACCTTGTTGGTTCATATGTTTAACATATTTTTTCCATGCAAGTGCTTGGATTCTCCTCACCTTTCGTGAATCGGTCTCTTCATGATGGAATGCATAATTAGGCCTATTCTAAATTTACAACTTCTTGTTGATGGGATTTTCTGCTTTAAGTCCTTCAATTTTAGGTATTTCTTCAGTGTCTTTCCTGATTGGCACTGATCTTTTGTCCTCTAATTGCAGGATCTCCGTTGCCAGGAATGCCTGGTGCTCAGATTGGGTCCGTTCCCATATTTCGTATGTTTGGGGCGACAATGGAAGGCAACTCTGTCTGCTGTCACATTCACGGATTTGCACCTTATTTCTATGTTCCTTGCCCCGAGGGATTCAACGAGGATCATTGTGGGCCTTTTAGGGTTAGCAGCAGACTACCTTGAGTGCCTTTGTTTTCGAGATATCAGCACACAGTGATGCAGTAGGTATTAGGCCTAAAACGTGTTTGTTCAGCATCGGCTAATGTTAGCTTGCAGTCATGTTTACCTCTGTGCGACATGCAGTGTGTTCAAGCAATTCATACAACTGGAAAGGCAGTTTATAGAAACCATATAATTTGATATTGCTCTTGAGAAGTTGGATACGCCATGCTCACAAATCATTTAAATCAAACTTATTGTGGCTATCGTGTCACTGAACAAGATTCAGTTTGCAATTTTTGGTCTGTAAAATAAACATTCTTTGCACCCCACACTGTCCATTTTAACAGACAGGAAAATCCGGTAAAAAAAATTACAGCTGGAACATGCATTGCTCAACACGAGTTATCGCCATGGAAACGAAGACATTGCAGTTTTGATTTTTTCCGATTTCTGACTTGTCATCATGCTCAATTGTCGCGCAAGGAGAATGAGAAGTGCAAGGTTGGGAAGTAGGGAGGTCGTTCTGGCCTTCATTTCTGTTATTTTTGTGGCATTTGCATTTTTGCTTCAACTTTCATTGTATTTTTGCTTTATTTTGCATTGTTCAGCTTTCAACAGGGATGGTGTGTCATGATTGGGCATTCCAGAGTTCATTGGACAGAATGTTGTCGGTGTGTTATGAAATATTTGCACTCGCAACACCAATGCAATGAATGTTTGCAGGCAGAAGTTTTGTCTTCATTGGAAAAATGTTTTTTTTTTTTCTTCTTTCAATGAACAGGATGCATTGAATAAAAGTTTACCCGATGAAACAAAAGGTGGCAAAGGCCAGCAAAGGGAGGTCGTCCTTGCCGTAGAAATTCAGATAAAAGAATCGATTTACTTTTTTCATGGAAATGAGAAGCAGTCCTTTCTGAAGATAACTGTGGCTCTTCCGAGATTAATTCCGCCGGTCAGAAAGGTATTGGAAACTGGGGAACTGAAGTTTCATCCATTTTCTGGTATCAACTTCAAGCCATATGAGGCCGATATTGACTTTGAAATCAGGTTTGTGTTGCAATGGCGTTTTTATTTAGCTACGAACGGGTTTTGCAGTGCATGTATTTTTCTGTGACTATTTTAAAAAACCATAATACCATCTGTGATCTGTTGCAAAAATTAACTCAGTCTGCGGTTAGTGCGGTTGTGCACACACCTTTTTTTAGTTGCTGGGCCATATTATTCCTTAAACTTCGACAGGCCAATCGAAGTTTGAGGATGGGTGACGAATTTGAGTGAAAAATGCAAATAAATTTAAGTGAAAAATGCAAAATGTGAAAAAAGGCAAAGTTGCATGAAAAAAATTTTGATAAAAAATTTGAGTGAAAAAAAAAGAAATAAAATTCCATTTCGCATAAAACAATTTTCATGTTATTTTGAAGCTATTTGCCATCTGACGAAACATTTCTTTTGATCATGACAATCTTTCTCAAGTAAGAGGCTGAGGCATATTTAATAACATTATTTCCTTGTTGGTTTCCTTCCACCTCTTTACTTGGCATGGTGAGCTAAGCTGATCTGCGGTAACTGATTGATAATGACCAAATGGATCTGATACAAACGTTTCACAAAGGAGGAAAATGCCATTGAAAGTGTACCTATCTGGAGACCAAACCTTTTTAAAATGTGCGAACGCGCAGCAAGCAAAGGGAGCAATTTTAGATGTTCTAGAAACTTGGTCTTTCTTAGCTGATGATGACTGCACTGTTTTGGGTTTTTTCACAGTCAATTTTCAACATAAACGTCTGAAAATCGGTCTCCTGAGGTAAGTGCTCAACAAGATTACACAGCTAGATTGCAGTCAACATCCTCTGGTTTCTGTTACAAACTGTTTTGAAGAATTTGTTGTGAATTATGACCCAGGACATTGCATTGCAGGATTTTGTGGACAATTGAATCTGGGAAGTGTTCATCCTCTCGTGGCATTTGACCTGTCTGTCATGGATTTTCAAACGATTATGGCATTGCAACATCTTTCAAAGTACGTTTGTGCGGCCCTGCTTGTTTGTTCAAATTAAACACAGGTTGATTACATACAAAATAAATAAAAAAATATTTGCTAACCTAAAAAATTCAATGCAAGTTAATCCTTATTGTGCGGCCCTGTTTGTTTGTTCAAATTAAACACAGGTTGATTACATACAAAATAAATAAAAAAATATTTGCTAACCTAAAAAATTCAATGCAAGTTAATCCTTATTTTCTTACTTGGCATTTGATGTTGTTCTTGCACTTTCCATGTTGCACTTTTTGCAATCATTGGTACTCTGCACTGGTGTATTTTATCTCCTTATTGTTACCTTTTTTTTTCTAATATTCTTTTTGTCTTTTCTAGATTCATGGTTGATGCTAAAATAGTCGGCTGTAACTGGATAGTCCTTCCTGCTGGGAAATGGTTTCGGAGAGGTGACAAAGGCTCACAGGCACACATTTCAAGATCCCAGATTGAGTGTGATATTTCATGGGAGGATCTGATATCTCACATGCCTGAGGGAGAATGGTCAAAGATTGCACCGTTCAGAATTCTTAGTTTTGATATTGAATGTGCCGGACGAAAAGGTTCTCTTCTTTTGCTTCTGTACTCTTCCTCTATTCATTGATCTTTTGTCTTTTGAGCAGAGAGATAACCAAACTTTCCTCTCATCACGCCTGTTCCATTTTTATGTAAAAAGGGCTGGACTCTCCAAAGCGACAACAAAAGTTAAAAATCAATAACTGATGCAGGCAAATGAATTTGCACAAAAGAGGATTTTAGATACAGCAGAATATTGATCGTGTAGCCTATTTGAAAGTTTCACAAATGACATGGCCCACCACATGCCATCCATAAACTTAAATTTTCATTGGATTTAAGAGTGGGGGCTCTCCGAAAGATCCTTACGGCTAAAACTCCTGGGTACCAGAATTTTCAAAACATTTGTCTTTCAATTAGCAGCGTAATATTTTCTGGGGTCATTACAATTGTGTTTAAATTTTGACCAAACGGGAAGACATATCCACATTGCTGCAATCTCCCATTTCTGCACTTCAAACAAACCATATGTGTGCAGCAGCATTGTCATAAAACATTTTTACTTATTGTTGGAGTTTCTTATTGCCTGAAAATCAACCTTTTAAATGGTTGCTTCCATTCGGCCTTCAAATCAATTTGCGGCCATTTATAATGGGAACCGTGTCATACTTACTAATCATGCTCCAAAGTGGTGTCCTTCAAATAATTATTGCAAATTTAGCAGGTCAAACGGGCATATCTTGATGCGAGATTGCAAATTTTTGGGTTCGATCGATTTCTTGCTGTCAGGACAATTTCCTCCCTTTTTAAACAACTTACCTGAAATTCTTTATGTTAGTTTCATCGTTGATCACAGCTGCCAATCATAATGCCATAAAAACTTCGGAAAATGTTGGAAAAAAGGTCGTAACCAGATTAGTGTATTGCAAAGACACCCGTTTATAACGGAAAAAAAACTGATGGCATTTTAAATTTTCATTTTAATTATTTTCTGCCAGGGATATTTCCTGAGCCTGATAAGGATCCGGTCATTCAGATTGCAAACATGGTCATAAAGCAGGGCCAGTCTGAACCATTTATTCGAAACATCTTCACCTTGAATTCATGTGATGCCATCGTTGGATCAGAAGTACTGAGTTACGAGACTGAGGAACAAGTTCTTGAGGTTTTTTTTATTGTTTTTTTTTTACCTGTGCTTAGCCATTGGATCCAGTATTCTATTTATCGTTCCGAACTTTGTGGATGTGGTTACACAGTCTCTTGGATTAAGCCAAATTCAACGAGTATATTGCGGTAGATCAGCTCCAGAATCATGATGAGTGCAGGAGGTTTTATTTTGTCGCCTCCCATTGGACAATGCCGTTGAGATAATTATATTAAGGTGCCACCCACGACATTCTGATGGTGAAGAGATGGACTCCTGAAGTGGGCACAATGGAAAATACACTACTTGTGTACCCTGGGTGTAAAAGTCCCCTACTCTTGACCTTCAAAAAGGGGAGGATGCTTACTCCAATTATTGGACATTATAAAATGACATCACCTCTGATGGGAAAAGGTGGCCGTGCCGCAAACATGGGAGAATGCCCTCGGGTCTTGAACATACAAGGAGGCATCAACATGCCTCCTGTACCCAATTCATTGCTCCCATCCAGACTATCAAAAGAGTTACAACAAAAATGATGTCATCGGGGTTTTGAGTTTTGCCAGCTTCAATCATCATTTTGGTCCTTTGTTCTGTCCCTTGATATTGTTGATTTTGCATTCCATATAATTAAAGTTTAAACTGCTCCTTCACTCGCATTCACCATCGTGTTTTTTTACGAGAACTGCGTCAGGGTACCACATTCCATGCCTTTGCATGGTTATCAGACCGAAGTTAGGTAGGTATTGCAAAGAGAATATTGTGTATTCCTTCTGCTCGGTTGGCTTTAACTCACCATCTCAGAATTTATTCATATTGGAGGTTTTGCCTTGTGGAATCGGTTGGAATTACCGAACAGGCAATAATTGTCCTTCCCTGCTTTGAAGTATCAGCTACTTGTTCAAAACTATCATCCAGTCAGTTATTGAACATGATTAAGTTGGGTCTTCCCCCTACACTTTATTTGAATTATTTTTATCAGAATTATTAATTGTTCCACATCATTGTTTTTTGTTTCAAGTTTATATTCATGTGGAGCCTGTCTTCAGATTTCTGTCTGGGCTTGTTTTTTGTTTCAAGTTTATATTCATGTGGAGCCTGTCTTCAGATTTCTGTCTGGGCTTCCGCTTTTCATGTACCTAGCACTGTTTTCTACATTTATTTTAACATTAAAAGTCTTTTTCTTCTCCTGTCCGAAGTTAATCCTCTTTGCCATTCCTGATTCTTTGGCCGTTTTTGTGGGTGTGGATTCGAAGTCATGTCAGAATGGAGTGTTCTTTTTCTGCTGGTTGCTCTATTGTGGCCTGCTTCTTTTGATTTTTGTCAGGATCAGTTTTCAGAACCACCCTGTTCTTTCTCAACTTTTGGTATGGTGCATTTATGCAAATGATATTGAATTTCTCTTTCCTTCCTTTGTAATTTTAGCATTGGGCTGATTTTGTGCGGGAAGTTGATCCTGACATAATTACTGGCTACAATATCGGTAATTTCGATCTTCCTTATTTGCTGAATAGGGCCAGTCATCTGAAAGTAAATTCTTTCCCTTTTCTTGGTCGAATTCAGAATATCAAGTGAGATTTCTTTTTTGGTGCAATTTTTACACTGAATTTTTTCATTAGGTAGGTATTAATGCATAGCATTTGTCATTTTAATTGTGTTTTCTCTACGACAACTTTGATTTTTGTTTTTCTTGGAATTTGTACCATGTGATAGGAGCTTCTGTTCTGGGATTTTTAGAATCATGGTCAAGATGAGGTGATTCCAAGATTGCTTTGGATGCACCTGAGATATTATTCAGAACATTTTTTTGCATGTTGTGTTTTTTCTCATCACATGCCATCAGCTTGGACAACACTTTTTCATTTTCTTTGGTGCACCCTCAATCCTCGATCTACACATCTTATGTCTCTCACACTTAGCTTGGTGTTGTGGAGGAATGAAATGAAATTTGATTTGCTGCGGCAAAAATTCTGCTGCCATTGCAACAAGAATTGGCTTGGATTCGAGAAAAAAATCACCAAGTACTGAACTTGAATTTAAAGAAGCATGACCTCCAAACAACTCCAATGACTGCAAAACTACTGCAGTAATGCACTTGTCTAGGTGGTATTGACACTTTTGAGAAGCTCATTTAAGAGACATGGAACATCACAGAAATGTGTCTCACTCTTGATAATTTCTCAGGCTTATTTGCATTACATCTATGGTCATCAGATTGGTGTTATGCAAGAGATTAGTGCTGGAAATTCCATTTTTTCTAAAGAGGATGTGTCGATGGGCTTCTGTTACAATAAAAAATTATTGTAAAATGTGTAGAAATTACGCGTACAACTAAATGAATTGAGCAATACCTTTCTCGTAATTCCAATGCATTTTGCCTCCATATCTTTACTTTTGTTTGTTTCTCTTTTTTTCATTTCAAGGACTGTTGTGAAGGTGAAGATGTTGCAGAGTAAGCAGATGGGAAAACGTGAAATCAAATATATCAACACTGAAGGAAGGGTTGTCTTTGATTTGCTCCTGGTGGGTTCAGAGACCATTTTTCTTACATTGCATAAAGTTGTTTGAATAAAATTAAATTACCCACCATGCCTACACTTCTGTGTTGCACAAGAAAATTTGATTCTCAAACTGCTACGTATTCATTTTGTTTGCAGGTACTTCAAGAAGTGAGTGTTGGTGTTTACTATCTCATCTGCTATTGTTCACATTCACATGCCTTTCTGCTGGCTATTAGTGCAGTCATTTTTTGCAATATTTTTTTTATCTTTGTCAGGGTTTCTTGAAATGAAATATTTTTTGCACTTACCTTTGTTTCTTGGAATTCTTTATTTATCTTTTTGAGGATTTATTGTAACATTTGAAATATTTGTTTTATCTTTGCCGGTGTTTCTTGAGATATTTTTTTATGTTTGTGTTTCTTTTGAATTTTTATTGATCTTTGTCAGGCCTTATTGAAATATTTTTATGTTTCTTGCAGTTTCTTGGAATATTTTTTGTCTCTGTCGGAGTTTCTTGCAATATTGTTTGATTTATCTTTGTGGGAGTTATGTGTAAGCAGCAGAACCTACAATGATGCTCACACCGGTACCAAGTGTGAGTTCACTGCCATGATGGTCATGTCTGCCCATTCCTAAACAATTGTAACATCTTGCTAGATGTAGTATCTTAGTGAGTCGTTTATTTTCATATTTTTGAATGTCAAAAACTTCCAATGTCCTTTTGATTTTCAGGTTCTAGTTAGAGATTACAAGCTCAGATCCTACACCCTAAATGCAGTTAGTTTTCATTTCTTGCAAGAGCAAAAGGAAGATGTCCATCACTCGATCATTACTGATCTCCAGAATGGAAACTCACAGTCACGGCGGAGGTAAGAAAATTGCTTGAAGTTACCATCAGTATTCCAATTGGTTCTCAAGAATTGGTACATTTGAAGATCTGCTATTGATTGACCTTTGGAATCCTCTTTGCCAGTTGCTGTTTGACCTTGGGTTCCTCCCACTTTAAAACGGCTGATTCTGGGTGTATGATCAGGGTACTATCTAGAACATATTGTGATGAGTGCAAGACCAGTTAGGTAGATCTTTTTAGTATGTTTTCCAGGTTTCACAGATGTCTGTTTTCAAGAAAAGTTTTGCATCGATAATGGGGGTTACCCACTCTCATGTTGAAAATGGGTCCCACAGCTCATGTAGACTACAAGAATGTGTTCCCGAAATACTTCAACATAAATTTGTTGTAAATTATTCCAGGGATCCTGCTTTAGAGCTTTTTCCAACCTGAAGTGGATCTCATTTGACAGCTTTTCTACCATGGGGTGTCCAAGTGTGCAATAAATTATGCCAAGTAGCACTCATCAGAAAACATGGAGGCGTGGGCAAATATTTGCACCTTGATGCAATTTTTCCTCTCTTGAATTTTTTAAGTACCTCCCTTGAATAATTATTCAAAGGAGGTACTTGAGGGTTTTGGAGCAATTCTTTCACAGGATCACATAATTGCTCTGCCCTATGGCTATAAAGTCGTGCTCTGACTAATCACACTATTTCACTTTGCAGTTATTTTTTACTCTTAGGTATTTTTACTCTTTGGTGGTGTGTTTGGAAGCTTCTCATAACACACACTAACTAAGCTTGTGAGTTGTTATCTTTTTTCTAGATTAGCAGTTTACTGCCTCAAGGACGCATACCTGCCATTGAGATTAATTGATAAGCTGATGTGTATCATCAATTATATGGAGATGGCAAGGGTAACAGGTGTCCCATTGTCCTATCTTCAGACCAGGGGTCAACAGATAAAAGTCATCTCACAGTTGTTGCAAAAGGTACCTACCTAATAATATTGATTTCTCTTTCTCCGGCAAGTGAAGTCTCTGGCAAAAGGTACCTACCTAATAATATTGATTTCTCTTTCTCCGGCAAGTGAAGTCTCTGGCAAAAGGTACCTACCTAATAATATTGATTTCTCTTTCTCCATATTGATTTCTCTTTCTCCCACAAGTGAAGTCTCTGTTACTTTAGAACAGGGTTTGATTGGATTTCTTCATATTCTTTTCTTCTTAGACTAAGTTTTTGCAAGGTTAGGCCACACTTGGGGCATATCAAACAATGCAAAGTTGTGGGCCTTGTTTTTCCAGGTTGTTTTCAAACATTTATTCTGGCTGTTAAATTTGCTGAGATATGGAGGGCAATGGGAGCCCAAAATGTCTGGAATTTTTGGAATTTCACTCTGGAGAACTTGGAAGTCATGGAAAATGGTCGCTCTCAGGCTGCAGACATCCTGAAGTTGTACCATGCCATGGCTGCTGCAAATTGAAACAATAAAAAAACTAGATCAAAAGGCAATGCAAAGATCAAAAGGCAATGCAAATCATTCATGTTATTATCATAAAAACAACACACAATGTGACATTTCACCTTCCTCGGGAGGACACATTTTGTTATGTCACTAGGAATCGGTGAAATCATTGGGCCTGTGGTATCCACAATTTTAAAATTTACAAATTTCCTAAATTGGCCACTGGCAGGCTG
>JASGXE010010322.1:0-14866 GCA_030068105.1 Sinentomon sp. SZTP_YWyxl | reverse complement strand
AATTCTGAGAATCAAGAAATTTCAGTTATCGCCTTATCCAATTTCGGTGTATCTCGTCTGGTTATCTCAAAGTTTTCAATGGATCGCCTTTCGAACCATTTAAGGACTATAAACTTTAGTATATGTAAAAAGCAGGATCCACATTTGATATTTATACGGAGCCATTCTGAATACCCTGGCCATATTGGAGATTTTTTAAGACTTTTGAAGCACGGGGCAATGCAATTCACCATTTCGCATACGCCGCAAAACACATTGCATGAAGGAATGCACTTAACGGCGCTTACTAGATGGGAAATAAATTGCCCCGTGCTTGAAAAGACTGAAAAAATCTCCTATGGCCCGGGTATTCAGAGTGGCTCAGTGCCGTTGAGGATGGTCTTTACGGTGGTCTTTAAAAAACACCAAAAAAGGAGAAAACCTTTTGAACACCGAAATTTTACCATATCACCATCACCAGCATGACATATTTCCTTATTCTATTCGGAAATTTCACCGTGAAATATGGGAAAGTAATTCGAGACTGACAATGCTCTAAAGTGTTTGTTCAACGCACAATAATATGCCATAGGCATATTGGCATGCATCGGCTTTATAAATAGGTCGATAAACTTCCTGAGGACATCACTTGTCAGTTTCTCGCAAAAGTTTCTCTGCCCAAGACAACCTCATAGAGCAGGTATAGTGGCGACGGAATTAATGTACTCACACATGTGTTTTTCCAATTTAACTGTTGCCTCCGAAACTTTTTTCTTTCTTTTTATTCTTATGCAGGCGGTATAGAAATTAAAGCGCCAGACTGCAACAAAACGTTCGAGAGGTGTCAGATTTTGACCTCGCACTTTAATTTCGGCAGCAAAATTTTTGCAAAAATCTGAACGGTTGCAATATTTTACATGTACTCGTATGAGTACATTAATTCCGCCGCCGCTATACATTGGCAATGTTGTGGGTTCAAATAGGCTTCTTTGTATGGAAGAAGCAGTTATAACTCGTGTGCTTCCAAACACTTGTATTTTTGGGTTGCGCGGAGGCATACTTAATACACGAGATCCATCCAAGTATTTTAACGCCGAAAATAACATGGCAAAAAGGAAATGCTGTTTTACAAGGAGCCCTCAAGGACCCAATGATGACCAGCAAAGTACCTACAGGAAACAATGGGACTTTTAAATTGGTGACAGGATACGATGGCACTTATTGAGGGGAATATAAACGTGTTCAAAACATAATGGGCTACGGTACTGTACTAAGTTGGTAGGTGGTTGACAAAGGAAACCTGAGGCATTGCGAACCCTTCGAAGTACCTACTCTTCCTTCACATCGACGCGACGTTACAACGTCCTGAGCAAACCCATAGGTACATGGAGTGAGTACTCTTGCGCTCTGAAATCACCGTTTCGGAAAGGTTTTACACTCTCGCAAATCACTCCCTGAACTGCCGAGAGCACAGATTTCAGATTGACAAAGGTGTGTGTCGCAACTGCGTTCAAAAATCAACTGGGTGCAAAAATCGCGTACCAAAATTGCGTTCGGATAAGTCACTGCTCATGTTAAGCTGCAGTGAATTGAGAAAGAGTTGCTTTAACACAGCAATAACCTGTCATCTCCTGATGTTTCGTGACGAATTCGCTGACTGGCGTGCCAAGGTTCTTGAAAAAAAAATTACCACGGATCTTTTCTTCGAGCAAAAATTTTCAGTAAACACCCGTTGAATGACGGTCATGAGATGCCTCCCGCACACCTTTGGCTCCTTTTTATGAACAATTTAGTACAGCAACACATCTTGTCATCGGAGAAGTTTTTGTCACCTGACAACAACCATCTGCTCTGTTTCACACAAACTTCCAATCAAATCCTCACGCAAATTGATGCATCTGTTTTCTGAGCGCCTGGCAGTTTGTGATGCACCCACTTTGCATTAAAGTGATGAATGTCCAGATTTTCCAGTATATTGGGCAATGTCCTCCCTCTTAATGTTCACGAGAATCGTGAGTGGTCTTCTTCCGAATTCGGTTGCTGGTTCATTCACTCCTTTCAGATGCCACTTCGAAAACCTGCTTCTGCGAGGATCTTTCGATCCCAAAAGGCTGTTTGTTGCGGCGGAATTGATGCACTCATACATTAACTGTTGCAACCGCAACTCTTTCCTGCGTTCTTTTCACTCTTATGTAGGTTCACGGCAGAAATTAAAGCGTCAGATTGCAACAAGGCTTTCTGCAGGTGTCAGAATTTGATCTCGCTTGTTTATGAGGATCTTTAATTTCTGCAGCATGGATTTTCACTAAAATCTGAACAGTCGCAGTTTTTACATGCATGAGTACATTAATTCCGCCTCCACTATGCACGCACATGGAATACCAAAAATTGCGATTTTGGTCCTTTTTGAAAGCGATTTTCGGTATTTCACGAAATGCTTCAGACAATTATACCTCTTTGCACCATTCTCATGATCAACTTATTCAAACCGTAACGCAAACAATGACAATCTAAGTTTTCGGCATTGAAAAAATAATGACAACAATGGAATTTGAAAAGAAACGACTGGAGCATAGTTCTGTTTGGTAAAAACCATTGATATGTTGTGTGCAAATAAAAATCTTTTATGAATTCCTACAATTCCTACAGCTATTCTATCTCGCGTTAAAACGAATGTATCCTGCATCAAACCAAACACGAACAGTTCGAAGTTCGGCTGCAGGTTGCTCAATGGTGCAAATATTGCGACCTCTTTGTGTTAAATTTTCATTTGTTGTGTTTCGTTTGGAAACCGCGAGTGTGAATCAAGGAACGATATCTGAAATTAGAATCATCTAACTCAAATATAAGGTTAGTTCACCTTGTCGCTGATGTAAGAGTTTCCGTTTTTTGGCAGAATTGTTAGCAAAATATGTTCCAAACATGATGTTGTTCCAAAGATGATGTTGATGTTGTTGAAAAGGAAATGGCGATTGTTAAATTTTTTGATTGCATTTGATTATTTTTGATTTTTTTTTTAATTTGATTTTTGTTCGATTTTTGATTATTTTTGATTGGTTGAATTTTTTGATTTCTTGTTAAATGATGATTGTTAAAAAGAAAATGATGTTGTTCAAAAGATGATGTTCCAAAAATCGCTTACTCTATACCGGGAGGTCAATGACCACTCTGGCTCATCATTGTAGCAGAAATAACTAAGAGAAAAAGCACAAGGTCATTGGCTTTCGTTTTTATCATCTGTCGCATAATCGAGGTCACACGCACGAATTGGCACCAACAACAGGGGACAGTCGCCTGTAGTGAAATATTGCTGGGCTATGTACGAAGATTTTTTTTAAGTGGTGTATTTCCAAAATTGCGAAGAAGTTCGCTTGACGAAATTTATCGTCAGCAAGCAAAAGTTTGCACATGACAGCCCGATACTTCTCCGAAAGACAAATGCTTATCAATTGTCACCACACCGAACGATTTCTGGAGAAGATTTTGATTTTATTGTTAAAAACACGGATTGTACCTAAACAGAAAAACAAACATGTACTCGTAAACTATAACATATAATAAAACAAAGAAAATAAACAAACTAAAAATAAAAATTATACACAAACAAAAAATAAAATAAATAAAAAAAATTAACAGCATAAAAAAGCGTGCGGGTTGGTCTGCAGTCGTTTAATCTCGAATAATTTAGGCTGCTGACCTAAAAAGGTCCGTTAATCCTTTTTATGGGGTTGTTTTCCCTTTAAACATCTTGTTAAACATCTTGATTCAAAGATAATTTGTCAGGAAACAAGGAAACCCCATTTCTCCACCGATCTCAGCAGCTTCCAACTTCCCGATCTATAATTTATCGCAACACATTCATTTTTGCGCTTTCTCTCATCCCTTTCAGGATTTCGCCGCAACTATGTTGACAAAAACGAAGTTTCTTGTGAAACCACGCAAGAAACTAAGTTTTTGGTCCCTCTTTGGTTTTGTTAATCTTCCAATATTCATCTTGAAAATGGCCCGTCAGTCCCCCATTTTCCTTGTATCTATTATGAAAATTCATGATGAGAAATTTAACTGAAGTGCAAAGGACGTCTTTCACTCCTTTTCTCTTCAAACGTCGCCATGTGTCAACCTGAATAAACAATTACAAAACACTTTACAACATTCGCTTCTGCGTAGGTATACAGTGTAAAACTATGAACTGCTGCACAATTGATGCATGGCATGTAAATAGTTACGGTCTTTTTCGCCACGGAATTTCACAAACTTATCATCGTAATGCAGGAAATTTGGGGGTTCGGAATTTCGCAACACTCTCACTGACTACGGCAGAGGCGTTTTAATGTTTTTTAGAAATGTTTGATTTTTCGAATTTGATTCGCATGCGGGGCCCGATACGGATTGGATTATTTCGAAGTCGTTGTTTCCACTTTGTGACTCGTGAAACTTGTTTCAAAGACTATGCATATGAGAGTGAATTTAGGATTTTTGTTACTCTTGTTATAGGTATGCTGGCTTATAAATAATCCATTCCTTTGCGTCTTTAAAGCAGCCTTCGGAAAACTAATCACGCAGTCACGGAGATACACTATCACAGGGAACGTGGTATTCTGCCTGCGTATAGATAAACGATTTTGTCGCCTAATTTGAGAGGCATTAGCATGAAAAGAGGACGGTATTGGCAAAAGTTTTAAACGAAGAATATTACGAGTAATTAATATTGGAACAGCAGCCAAGGATTAATTAAGAAGAGAAATTCTCCCGGATGTTTTCGCCGTCCTGAGGTGCCTGTTATGAATTGCGGAATAAACCGGAGCGTAAATCTTTGCATTTTTGGGCGCGATTCTTACCGGACGCGTTTTTTGCGCATGGTGTTTCGTCTGATATTCATATTTTCGAAGAAGGAAGCTACGCTCGGGTTGAAGATGACGCAACAGCCGCAATCAGCGATAAAGATTCGAAATTAGCCCTCTCCGATTTGTCAAAAGGGCGCCCTGTTCTTGAAAGTTACCAAAGCGCAAGACGGGCCTGTCCAAATGATCCGAAAATTTACGGATTTACGGATGATGGGAGTCGGATTTACAGCAACACCGTGCGATCACACCAGAGTGTGGGTTGTTCCCTCGATCACCCAAGTCATTGCAGGTAGCAAGCAAACGGGATTATATTATTATTTATTATTATTTTAATTTCTAGTCAAATGGTATGACACGTCAAAGGTTAAAAACAATGCACATGGAAAATTACTGTGAAAGAGAGAGAGAGAGATGCAGGTAAAAGTGACGAAAAAGGAAAATTGAAAAGTTGACTCGGTGTTTACCATGAGCAATAAGAATCAGACCAATGCGTTGCGCTGGATGGCATGCATGAAAGGGCGAGTAAGGGCATTCCAATCCCTGGAAGTTCGCGGGAAAAAACTGTGAAAATAAGGATTAAATCGAATTGTGGGACCTCGAACTTGGGCGTTAGAATGAGTTCGGCGCATTTCATCGAGTAGCGTGAAGGAGGGTGGTAGGCGCAGCTGAGATCGCGAGGACACGATGCTAGAAAACAATTCAAGCCGCCTCGATTTCCGACGCTCAGCAAGGGCGATGAGATTTAGCGTAGAGAGCAAATTTGTTACACTTGTGTTTCTATTGAAATCAGCAAAAATTAGTCGTGCTGCGAAGCGTTGTACGCGTTCCAAAGCCTGAATGTGGCTCACAAGAAAAGGATCCCAGACCTCGCACGCGTATTCTAACTGCGGCAGAACAAAAGTTTTGTAAGCGAGGAGTTTAGCTTTCACTGAGGCATGTCCAAGGTTTCTCGTGATATAACCGAGGGTTTTGCGTGCCTTAGAAACAACTGTATCGATGTGGTGGCTCCAAGATAGCCTGCTGTCAAGGTGAACACCGAGATATTTAACAACTGAGGAGTAAGAAATTAATTGGCCAGAAATGTTATAAACTGCAGGAAAGGAAGGAGTTCTGCCATTGGTGATAGTTAGCGCAAATTCAATCCAGACACATTTTGCCGGGTTGGTTGCCATTCCCCATCTATTACACCAGGAATCGACAGAGGCAAGATCAGCCTGCAGTTTCTCAATGTCTTGACGGGACGCAATTGGTGTGTATATAATGACGTCATCGGCAAACATTCTGATCCTACTGTTGACGCCAAGAGGAAGGTCGTTTATGTAAAGAATGAAAAGAAGAGGTCCTAGAACGCTGCCTTGAGGAACACCAGACTTCACAGCTTTGGACGAACGGGAATTTGTCCCGTTAACGGACACAACAAAGTGCCGGTTGTATAGGTAATTTTCTACCAGTGAGATAAGAGAGAGAGGGAGCCCAAATGAACGGAGCTTTGATAAAAGCAGTGGATGCGGAATACGGTCAAAAGCTTGAGTAAAATCAATAAGAACAGCATGCACGGGAATTTTCACTTCAAGGGACTGAGCGACATCCTGAACAAATTCCAGAAGCTGAGTTGTGCAGGAATACCCTCGGCGAAACCCATGTTGACAAGGAGACAGTAGTTCCACTGAGTGGCAGAATTCAAGAATTTCCTGGTGAATGAGCCTCTCAAATAATTTGCTGCAGCTGTTTAGGAGGGAAATCGGTCTGTAGGAAAGGGGATCGGAAGGCGGTTTCCCGCGCTTTAATATTATTATTATTATTATAATTACAACCATGATGAGCAATACAATGCCACGTGATGGAGGTAAAAGAGGCAGATAGGTACACAGAGAAAGCAGAATATACACGGTACAAAATTAAAATCAGGTGCAAGCCATTTGTGGTGCCAAAATTTTAAGGAAGAAAAAAACAAAATTCTATGCTAATCACATAACAAACAGTGTTGGACAATGTAGGCAAGCTATGACCTTTCAAGAATAATTGTCAATCTTTCACGAAACAGAGGGGGAGCTAGTGGAAAAATGAGCCATTACACGTTTTTTGAACAGACGGGGGTTGCGGCAGTCATTGAAGATGTGTCCGGCAAAGTGTTCCAGTCCCTTATGGTCCTATAATATTGGGATAATAGTTGACAGCTTAAAATCATCAGGTATGCAAGAAGATTCAAACATTTTGATAAACAGTACTTCCAAAAAGGGTGCAAGTATACCAGCAATGAATTTCAGAAGTTTGTTTGGAACAGAATTTGGGCCGCAGGATTTTGAAGGTTTAAGCTGTCTCAATTGGTTGAATATCTTTAGACATAGGCCACCTGTTGATACAAATTGGGGAAAAAGTTAGAACGAAGGGGTTCCGATTGAGTGTTACCACGTTGCGGGTGTGGGAGCTGTGGAAAGTTTAAAACCGGGATAATTTCGGTTCAGAATTTTCCCATGCTGTGCTGCAGCAAAGCGAACTCTGGAATCGCAGATCAGAAACTGAAAAACACTGAATAGAGAAAGGAAGTTCCTATGCACGCATGATGGCTCATCAACCTGTCAGCTCGCAATCGGCCGCAGGGAAAAATAAAACGATTGAACACGAGGAAGAATGAAAAATGCAGCTCAGGCAAAATCTCAGAATTCAACTTGTAAAGGGCACATTTGGTAACCGTGTCGGTTCTGTGAGTCACCCTTTCGGCCTGAGTACAATCGGGGACAACTTGAATTTCAGATCTTGATGCTTAAAAACGATGAAAGGTCGATAGTTTTAAATGGGCAACCCTGTACGAAGGTAAGTCAAAACGTTTTGTCCCTGACTCTATCATTTCCAGGTGGTATAGGCGATTGATATTTTGGGTGCGCAGGTGAAATATACCTTTAAATGATTGTCCTCTTAATTTCTATGCTCTGCTTTTGTAGTTGTATGAGTTGTAATTTAAATTTAACTGACAGCAATCCAGCTGTCATTGATTTGGTCGAAAGTGAGAAAACCAAACATTGCACAGTCATCGAGTTTTGACATTGAAAAAAAAGCTCACCTAAAGAAATTCACCAACGCATGAATGCTGTCTACCAAGCCTCTTGCTTCGTCATACAAAGTGGTCAAAGACTTGGGCCCGCCAAATCAAACTTGGAAGAACAGACATAAAATTCTGTAGTTCGAATGCTGCAGTGGGCCACAGCAATTGAAGCCCCCATGGCGGAAGGCCTTTTGTTGGTATTTTGTACTTTTCAGACTAACGATTTGGGGTAATAAATATAATTCCGGGGCAAATAAATTGACTGTCTGCCATAACTCCCCCATTCAAAACAAATGCCTCAACAAAAATCAATCCGTATCAATTTAAATTCTCAATTTTTGCACAAATGCAGCGTGGTGAACACGGGCATACATCTTAAAGGGGGATTTTCTCCCATTAAATGGCATCGGTTCACCAAGACGGGATAGCTAACAATGGGGGATTTTTGTGCCAGGCGACAATGGATGTTTTGACTGTCAAGCCATGGTTGATCAGATTTTAAAGTAACAGGGAGTTCCTGCCAAGAGATGGAATGGATGTGCCATCAGACATATGCATGCGCTTAGAGTTCGGGAGTGTCATGCTGTAAAGGTTCGAGTTGCCCTCTCTCAGAACCAAAATGTGCAAGTCGAGAACGTTTCTCTCAAAGTCATCTCGGTACGCTTGTCACAACAAAAATATATGCATATTTCAAGCTCCAATCAAGCGATCACCCACACACGCACACGTATAAGGCCGCCCTTATACCACAACACCCCGTCAAGTCATTTCTGATTGAAAAGCTTCAGAAAACTCCTCGAGAGGTTTGAGAGAAATCGGTATTATGCATGGCTCTGAAGCAAAGTTTTGAAAACTGAATTCCAGACCCAACAACACACCAAAAGGCGCGGAAAGGGTATAAAGCTCGCATTGTACGAGGACTGTTCAGAAAAAAAACTTTATAGGACGCATCATACACGACGCAGTAATCGAAGAAACAAAACTTTTTAGATCGCTGGATTAAAAAAGCAATATAGATCGTGGTCCAACGCCAAAACCACACCTGGCCAAAAGGCCCGACACTGGCTTCCGCATTCCGTCCTGCCTTTGAAAAAAAAAACCACAATTTTTAATTAAATTTTTAAATTAATTTTTGTTCTTTTTTAAATATATAAATAAATAAAACCCACAACTTTTCTTCAAAGACTTGTGAGCTGTTGTGCCATACCTTTCGTTCTTCAAAACAATGACCGACGCATTTTTCAGAAGTGACTTCCAAGTAAAAATTATGCGTCGCCGCAGTCATCCGCTTAATCTCCCCAAAATGTTCAATGCGTCGTGTTTTCGAAAATTCCGCTAGACCGACAATCTCTCTCCGGCGTGCGTGTGTAAAAAGTGCAAAGGACTTGACTACCACAAATCACAGCCACCGAATTTCTACATGTGTTGATAGAAGAGTCAAATTACAAACCCAGTCAGCGAAGAAAGGGACCTCAAGAGAAACAGCAAGATACTTACATGCAGGACAAGTTGCACTTGTTTTTAATCTTCCCTCGTACATTACACAAACGACAGCCGACAAGATTGGGTTCATTTTACACAAGACGTCTGGGGTAAACCGCATGGGAAATAAACAGACAGAGCCTGTTTGAATAGGCGGGGAATTCCAGCAGGACGTCTCACAGGGAAACAAGAAAATCTGAAGTGTCGGAAACGTTCAGACTTCAGACTCTGCGCTCCGGCGGTGAGGAAAAGCGCCAAATTTGATGTGAATACGTGTGAACCAGGACAAAAACTTTCAATGGCGGTTTATAAATGCAAAATATGTGATTGTGACGCAATCGTCATGAAAATGGCAAGCACAGACGTCAAACAAGCTGTGGTGGCTTGAAGCTTCGCTCGGCGCCAATAGGCCTATATATCTCGATAGCGGCAAATTCGGCGCAAACCTTGAAAATGGGTTTCGTAACCGTCACGTTCGGCAAAAAATCACAGTTTTTCAGACGATTTCCCACAAAACATGAACGTGTGAGTGCGAATAGTCCGTTCCAGTGATATCGAGTAAAAAAGAAATCCAACGCCCACAGGCATCAATAACAAACCCGATAGTGCGCCGAAAATGACCAAAAGGGGATTCAAACGGAGCCATTCAGAATAGCCGGGCCATAGGAGAGTTTTTTCAGACTTTTGAAAGCACGGGGCAATGTAATTCCCCATTTCACATGCGCTGCAAAACACATCACACGAAGGAATGCATTTAACGGCCCTTAGATGGGGAATAGCATTGCCCCGTGCTTCAAAAGTCTGACAAAAATCTCCTATGGCCCGATTATTTAGAATAGCTGTGAATATTCACCACGGTTGTTTTCGCTGACAACAATCTCAAACGTGCCGATGTTCCCCTCGCATTCTCCCGGACGGCTCACCTTCCATCCCGCACTTATCATCAATGTGTTGATCCGGTCTTTGGAGTTAGCCATATTCCTTTGTTTTTCGACTTGCATTCTCGGACGTCAGCCTGTCCGTTGCATGATGACCGCTCCACTCTGCGTGCACTCTTCTCAATGTATTTTCGTCCCGGGTGACAGCCATTCGGCGTTCCACTGACCGCCTCAATGAGTCTTCAGCCTTTTCTTTCAAGCGTTTTCTTTACGTGATTTAAGGATAAAGCTTACCGACGCAAGGGAGTCTTCCAATCGCCTTGCAGTGGATCCAGCAGCATCGGCATCGATTCAAATTTGAAAGAGAGAAACAGAGGGAAAAGCGGGATCGCTGGGATCGGAAGTGGGCGAAATTGGATGCAACGAAGCGGGCATTGCTGCGAAATGAAAAACGCCGCAGGAATTCCTCAAGTCGAATTGATGTGCTCGCAAATAACGTCACTTGGCCAAGATATATCTGAATCGCAAGGTAATGGAAATGTTGGACTGTATTCTGCTCATTCACTTACGCCTGCCATTTTCACTTCTCTCTCAACGTCGGAGAAGTCAGCGTCCCACTGCCCCTTCGTATAACAAGATCACTTGGCCTGTGACAGAACTTTTTATCAAGGACTCGAGTTCTTCATATTGTCAGTGCTTTGCGCATGCAGTATCGTATTGAGTAAAATTGAGAAAAGATATACCTACAGAGAAGACTTGTCCGCCATCCTTCGCCACTATCGGTTACCTCCATTTTGTTGGAAGACAACCACTATCGGTTACCTCTCAGAGAAGTAAAAGGTGCTACACTCCCACTTTTTCCGCAAGTAAAAGGTGCTACACTAACGCTTTGCCCCCATCGATGACTCACCATTTCCTGCTTCAGCCAATCAGAAGCCAGTATTTAGTTTGGCTTATATTTCAGCCAATCAGAAGCCAGTATTCAGCGACAGCACCGTTCCTTTTGGCGACGGCTCTTGGGCCGCCGATGTACAGGATATTCTAGAAATAAGTGGAACTATTCTTGTGAACTATTACGGGTTTGGAAACAGCGCTGGAAATTTTGAACCACGCACGTTGATGACCATACTTTATGGTATTTGAGGAGCGCGCCCGACCGCCAGGGCCATCGCCCTTCAGCGTCAAATCTATGTCAAGCTCAATTAATTGCGCAATCAACGCGATCATCGGGCGTTCCGGACAGTCAGCCGGCGGTGCCCGTCCCGGGGTCCTGCGACCGCACCCTAGGGTTTGCCAAGGCTCCATCGAGACCAACGTTGTGAAACCTCAGGGTTTGCGACAATACATTTGAACTGCAGGCTTGAGAATCATCAGATTTGATCATGCTATTTCTTGCTCAATGAACCTTCCAAGCGAATGCGAGCAGGGAACAACGAGACACAAGATCTGGGGACGCTCTGTAGGTTAATTCTCGTTATTAACAAAAAATGATCGGCCGTAATTTTCACACCTTTTCGGATTAGGTACATTTCCCAATTCACAATTAAGCGGACGGCTGGATGCCTCTGTGCGAATGCGATTCGCAAATACAACTCGCCGCGAGAATGAAGCGGCACATCAAAGGGTTGCGTCCCTTGGGAGTTTCGCCGAAAAAGATATGTTTGATAAAATGGTCATCTGCATCGCGTGCCGGCGGGTACCGCTATTCGCAATGTGATCGGCTGTGACCTCAAGAATGACGCTCCTGTCAAAAGTGATTGATCCCATTGGAGTTCATAGCAAAAAGAATCTGGTTAAAAATTGCCATCAAAGAACATTCACGCCGCACCTTGGAAGAGGTATGTGAAGGTACATAGACAAAGCGGCTATTCGGTTAACAGCTGATTTTTCAATGAAGAAGCACAAAGGCAGTTCAATAATGATTGCTGTCTGGTCGCGTTTGAGTGTCAAATACCATCACCGACCAACGGCCTACGCAGAAGTATGGGCGTTCAGTTCGAAAAGATATACCCATGCGAGTGTGTGAACATACACGAGCATCCACATAGGTGCGAGAACATATGGACTTTCTTTGGGCCACAACGGCACGAGGTATTGCGCTTATGGTTAGAGGTGATTTGGCACACGAAAGAAGTCCGCCATTTGCGAATAATATTCAAACTGCTTGATTTGAGCTTTTTATTTGGACACCATGGCGCTTCTCCAGTTGGCCCCTCAGGTGATGAATTGGCATTGTGAACCACTGTCGGCTTCATAGGACTTTTATTTCGAAGTCGGAAGGTTTATCCACAGTTATATGGCATCCAGAGGATGGGCCAGTCAGCCCATCCATACAGCAGATCCGATCGCTGCACACGCCACACACATATGTCAACCAAAGATGAATCAGGCATAGTGCTGAGCAATAATTTGCGACGTCGTGATCTACTGAAGATCGGCAGCTTGGATTGCGTTGTTGGAAACTGATATTTAAGAAATGAAGAATAAAATGACGAAAATGAGGAACGCATCAATATCCATGGATCAAATGTTATATATGGCACATAGGTTCACGCTCATGGCACGGCGATGAAGGCGACGCCGCTTACGCATCAACACGCATCATACAGGATGTCCAAAAATTATAAGAAATAAAACGAACACGACAAAAAATATTTAAAAGTTGAACGCAAAAACGGCAAAACAAAAAGTTTTAAAAATTTAGAGCAATGAAAACAAAAATAAAACAATGAAACAGAAAAATAAATGAAGCGAAACACCCACATTAATTAAATCAGCAATCAAAACCCTTAAATCGAATCAATTAAGTCAAAATTATCAAAACCAAACAAACAAAACAAAGATTTGAGTCTTAAAAACCCAATCTCATTCATTTCAAACAAAGATGATCGAAGACATCGAGCCCATGGACCGGGGTTCACAGATGATGGAACAACAAAAGCATGTTTCGCAATCAACACTTCACATTCCTGAACACACGTTGCACACTATTGTAATATGGCAGTCACGGTCCGGCGCTTTATTCTTTTGCATTTCAGACGCGTTGATAAGAAATAAAGCGAACGCGGCAAAAATATTGAAACCATGAAGCTGTCAAAGAAAAAGATAATTGGTGTTGTTCAAGGGGATGGAAGGATATTCTCTTCGGGGATTTTCTTGACCTAAGGTTCCGGGATTCTCTCCTCGATGCTAATTATCAGTGGTCACCGACTCAATGACAACTCATAGCTCTGTTAAAATTCTTGTAATTTTTGACTGGACAGCTTAACAAATCTAATTCAACATTAACAAGGGTACACTTATCTTAAAACAGGCGGAGATTCCGGAGAGTATACAGTAATTTGAAGAATATGGCACTGGAGGTGTTCAGAGTTCTTGGCTGTTGTGTGTTTGACATGCAGAAGGTGAAGTGATGAACAGTTGAGACGACGATTAAACAAAGGATTGATGGAGGGCTATCATTTGATGGGAGCCGAACAGGGAAATTGAGGTGCTGTCTTCAAAACATAGGTATGGCAAAGGAAAGTTCATTTGAGCTGAATCCTTCTAATGCTTTATCAGCAAAGCTGTCTGGGTGGCGAAGGTGGTGTTCAACATGGGAGACAAAAACCAGGATCACTTTGGAAGGAATTCTTTGTTCTCCGGTTTTGGTAACGATATCCTTGACAAAAATTGCTCGAGTGAAGCTTCAAAGGAAAGGGTGGGAAGGTTCGGCCAGAAGGCCTGAAGAGAACAAATCTGAGGTTGAGGGAGATGGGCAGCTGGAAACTCTCCTTCTGAGATTGGTTTATCGTGGGCTCATGATGGCGATGCCAGAAACCTGCTTTGCAGGTATGCTGAATGCGAGCTCTTCATTAACACGACACAACATGCTGAGTTGAATGAGATGATCACAAACGTTGACAAATTACGATGAACTTTAAACGAACACAAATGCAATGCGGTGAAGATGATCCCAGTGAGGAGTGAGCTGCTGCCTTGCTGCTGTCCAGTTGGAAAAAAAGAACGAAAACCCAAGCCGCACATTCAAACTCAACCGCGGTCGGCTCAGTTGGAATACGGGCCTGCCCCTCCGCAGTTTAAATTTACGCATCACCTGTGCGTTATCTGCCTTCGCAGCCTCATGGACTCGAAGCTGAAGCCGATTATTATTTTGCGGCAATGCAAGCGGAAATAAAACTGCTTGTGGAGTGTGCTTGCGTGGTCAACCTACAGGTTGCTTCAAAGAGGTACTTCTTCCGTGACATCAACACACTTTAAAAAAAAAACCGGAAAAAAATGACCACACTTCAAAAAAAATTTTGCGAATGTGCGCCTAAAGAGCCGGCAAATGCGATGCACTGGTGTAAAGCGTGTTGCCTGAATTCAGGGGCAAATTTCCTTTGAAGCCACAACTTGATGAAGATACAATTCCTGCAGCGAAATGATATGCAAATCAACTTGAGCTAAACCTTGACAAAATTTGGCATATGAAGCACTTAGCATGATAGACATTTTTGAACAAAAGGAGACAATGATAGAACGAAAGAAGACGAGACAAATGAATGGAAGCAAGGTAAACTAATAAAAAATGGACAGTTAATAATTGGTAAAATAATAAAAAAATGATCCAGGTGATAAAAGAATCAGTGCATTAAAAT
>JASGXE010010321.1:0-16641 GCA_030068105.1 Sinentomon sp. SZTP_YWyxl | reverse complement strand
GTGAGTTTTCTCATTTCTGCTGATCTCAGCGGAAGATTGGCCAATTTTGTGCAATGAAACCAGAACACGTTCCTTAAAAAATCGCATTTTTAGCAAAAGTCGTGTGATTTGGTACAGCGGTACCAATTGTTCGCCAGCCTGGTGATACGATTTTTTTCTTCAGAAAAATGTGCTGCACAGATGAAATCGGAGCAAAATCAAAAGATCCTTCTTTGGCCTTAAGTTGGGACCAAAACGTTTGACTTACTTTGGTTCCGAAAATGCTTACACAAAGGTACGTTTATTTGCTGACATACTTGATCTTTATACAGTGTACTTGACCTATGTAAAGTTCAGGCAGCCAATTTATGTACTCCCTCTGACCGGGTCGGTTTTCGAATATCCGAAGTGTGTGTAGCCAGCATGCAGCTGATTGCTTAATTCTGTTATCAGCAAAATCGTCGTCAGCAAGCGATGAGCTTTCAGTTGCTGAAACCAAAGGCCAAAAGCATTTCGGCTCTTGTTCAACGAACAAAAAGGCCAGTCATTCGCTCAAAAGAAAGGTCGCAGCTGCAAAGCACGATGCCGCGAAAATCAAAACAATAGAACACCTGTTGTTTGGTGATTATTATCAGGTAATCGATAATAAAAAATAGAAGACGATGCAAACCATACTCTTTTTTTTGAAAATTTCAATGCAGACTGAAAATAAAACTAAAGAGAGTCCATTCATTCACAGACAGAACTTTACAGTGTGACATACTTACAATACTTTGCGTCTGAAAAGCACGAACATGGAAAACAGAGAAATTATTCACCCTCGTTCCTTTTGGAATGGTACTCGTAGTTCTCACGTCTGCTGGGGCTTGTTTTCTCCATTGCCCCGAGCCCTTCAAGACAATCCAAATCAGAAATTCAAACACGTGTGAATGGTATAAGCGTGGAGAAAGTGCGTCTATCTGAAATTGAAGGCTCCTCAAAAAGGCTAGCTGTTCGGTTTCGTTACATTGCGCAGCCGTTGATGATAACGAAGGCACCTGTCGATTCGCAACTCCTTCCGGTTTTCCGTTAGATTGTTTGCCTCGTTTCCGAATTTTCTTAAAAATGTGCAGAATTTTCCGCCTTCGCAACGGTCAAGCATGCATGCAGGTACAGTTTCGGGCCTTGAGCAGTCCTTCGTGGGTAATTTTTCCCAATTATTGCGGAACGGCGCAAGTGAGCATAGCGGAACGGACCAGACAACGGTATTTCCGCTTTGCGCTGAAGCAGCTCAACTGCGAGGATGATGATCGGCGATTTTGATTCCCATGCGGCTGATGCGTATTCTGGAACTTGTTCGCCTCCACCCATATTGCACTTTTCTGATACCGCTTAGCGGTGATGCCCGTTTCTTTTTAATGTGCGGATTCCGCAAGGAAGGAATTAGCCGATTCATATGCACTCCGTTTCAAGAAAAGAAACAATCAACAAATGAAGTGCGAATATCTATCTGACATGGACTGACTTTTCAATTGAAAATTTTTGAACTGTTGGCAAGACGGTAAACAAGTACAAAAAGCAAGTTTTTGGTACAGAAAAACGAAATAAACAGCCTCTATAATGCCAAGAAAAACGAAATAAACAACGTTTAAACTTGATATGCCAAGAAAAACGAAAGAAACAACGTTTGAACTTGATATGCAAAGAAAAACGAAATAAACAGACATGCCAAGAAAAACAAAATAAACAGATATGCCAAGAAAAACGAAATAAACGACGTTTAAACTTGATATGCCAAGAAAAACGAAATAAACAAAAGGTTTAGGTACGTTTAAACTTGATATGCCAAGAAAAATTAAATAAACAGCCTTTAAACTCGATATGCCAAGAAAAACGAAATGAACAACGTTAAAAGTCGACATGCCAAGGAAAACGAAATAAACAACGTTTAAACTTGATATGACAAGAAAAACGAAAGAAACAACGTTTGAACTTGATATGCCAAGAAAAACGAAATAAACAGACATGCCAAGAAAAACAAAATAAACAGATATATGCCAAGAAAAACGAAATAAACGACGTTTAAACTTGATATGCCAAGAAAAACGAAATAAACAAAAGGTTTACGTTTAAACTTGATATGCCAAGAAAAATTAAATAAACAGCCTTTAAACTCGATATGCCAAGAAAAACGAAATGAACAACGTTAAAAGTCGACATGCCAAGGAAAACGAAATAGGCCCTAAACAACGTTTGAACTTGATATGCCAAAGAAAAACGAAATAAACAACGTTTAGACTTGATATGCCAAGAAACACGAAATAAACAGCAGATATGCCAAGAAAAACTAAATAAACAGCAGATATGCCAAGAAAAACGAAATAAACAACGTTAAAGTCGATATGCCAAGAAAAACGAAATAAACAACGTTTAAACTTGAATGCCAAAAAACGAAATAACGTTTAAACTTGATATGCCAAGAAAAACGAAATAAACATGATGTGCCAAGAAAAACGAAATAAACAACGTTTAAACTTGATACGTCATACAAGAAGCTAGATTCGCATTCCGTAATATAAGGTCTTGTTCTGTTGGAAGTCCGGAAAAAAACTCCTCGTAAAACTACCCCGGTGGCGTAAAATCCCCTTGGACGTATTATCGCATTTTTGGCATCGAAGTGCATACATATTCGCATCGTATGGAAATTCACTCCCGAACTTTGACCTTGGCGCAAGTTCGAGTGTGTTAAACGATTCGCATTTAAGGCGTGGACCGCTTCGAATTTATTTATTTTAATTGTCAACAAGCAGCCCTCAAAGTCTGACGTCTCAACAATTGCTGGATGCCCATTCCAGCAGTTTTTACACTGAAATTATAAGGTACTTGCCATTTGTGATGATACTTCTTCAATCCACAATAATTTGAGATCACATTTTTGTTTCGTAAAATACGCCCTGCAAAGACCAGGAGCAGAAGAGATCGCAGAACTTGCGCACTCTCAATTCAAAAAGCTCCTGGATGATTATTGTGCAGTACCCCCAGTGGTGCAGGTAGGCCCTTTTCGAGTGTGATCATATGTGTTTTCGTTAAGCCAAGTCAAAATCATCCCCAAATATTATCGCAAAACTGTGACTTGACAAATTTTGCGCGGCATTTTTTCACTCAGATATTGCAATCACACTTTGCCTTTATGTCACTTTTTTCTGAAACTTTTACTTCTGGTCAGAAAAGTTCGTCACTTGCGTTGCAAATTCGAAGCATGGGCCGGAATTTGATCCAGGTGTGCACTGTGCACAGGATCAAATTTTGATCCGTGTTGGCAAAACCAGGTGAAAAATGCATTATGGGGCCTTTCACGGCTTTAGTGTGTCTCTCAATTTTTTACACGGCCACCGTCTCTGAATTTTGCTCGAATTCGAAAGCCAGCATTCGGAAAGATTGAAGAATTTTCGTCGAGCATGCTATAAAAGGAACCGGAGGACAGAGCAGTCTCAGGAGTGCACTTGCCGAATACACGACGGAGTATATTCGTACAAAGAGTGGTAGATCCGTTCAGTTTCCCGCGCAAAATAACGAACCATGACGCGGAAGGATCAACTCTCTTCCGCTTTCCAACCTCATGGAGCCCCCTTCCTTTGTTACAGCTTGTAAATAACACCAATGCCCCTCGCCACAAGAAAACATGCGTGAAGTATTGCGCAATCCGTTCACACATTTTGTGAACAAATTTTGCGCGGAAACAACAGAGGATTATAACAGGTAGGAGCTCACAGCGCAAGACGAAGATGTGTTCGCAGCGGAAAGACTGGGTTACGCCGGTGGCCTCCATAGAGGAACCCACCGAAAAAAGAACCACGGATGTTCTTGGCTGGGTACGTTGTGGTTGCACGCGCAACAACTTGAGCAAAAAGTAACTTGCGCATAGCTGTATTTCAAAGTTCCGTTTTCCGGGTTTGGAACAATGAAAAGATGAGGCCAGAAACAGCGCACATTGGAAGGACGAACTGAGCGGTCAAAAATAACAGCCGAGGCATGGTTGACAAACTTTGCAGGGCAAGTGTAAATCCAGCGAAAGGGTGGCAGTAAATCAGGTTTCCCACTCAATTTTCTTTTTCGAATTCCCTGATTTTCCCTGACCAAAATCCAAAATTTTCCCTGAACCTTTAAAGCGACACAATAACGATAAAAACAACTGGTAAAACAGGAAAAAATTACAAAAGTTGAACGGTGTCGCACTTGTTTAATTACTATTTGAGGCCCATATTTGCCACTTTATGAATCCTTCTGTCAATATCCAACTTTTCAATTTCAATTTTCAATAACTCAGCATCGGTAAAAAATCAAAGGAAATCGGTATGTTAATGTAAAAAAAATTGCTAAAATGTTAAAAATTGCGAAAAATGTTGAAAATAGTGTAAAAATGAAAATTCCCTGATTTATTCATTTTTGAAGCCCTGATTTTCCCTGATGATTTTTTCAAAATCCATGATTTTCCAGAAAGTGGGAATCCTGCAAATTGCGTTCATGCTTGGCGAAATGACCGTCCGCAGATAAACACGGATCATGGAAGTCAATATAAAACGAGTGAAACTGATAAATGTAGTGATACCTAAATGTTGACCGAGAAAGAAAAATGATGAATCATTGCATGTTGGTCCTGATGTGCAGGTCGTTTTTCCCATTAATTTAATTGTAGTGTTTTTCTCATAAATGGTGATCTCTTCGGCGAGCGAAAGCAAAGATTTAAAAGATTTAAAGTTTTAAAACTCAACTCTGTGGAAAGCAACGTTCCCATTTTTTAAGTTTCGGAAACTCTTTCCAAAAGGTACAGTTAAATGGGGAAAAAGCCCATTTATGAAAAAGCAAAACAGAACATTTTTGGGAAAAGCACATTATTCATCAGTGCCTGAAATCAAATATCACTCAAATACGAATGGGCTCAAAAATCAACAAAAGTGAAAATCCACATGACTGCAATTTTGCGATTCTAGTGGCCTCTTATCACTTCATTGGCTGATGTATTCTCGTTTGCGTCGTTTGATCCAAAGCTATTGATATAAATATCAATATCTATATCAATAGCTTTGGTTTGATCATGCCGTTGAATGCATTTTGAATGGTCGTTTCTATAGGTGATATGCCACTGTGACATGTGACTATCAGTTAGTTAGACCACTCAGTCTTCGAATAGGTATAAGCGAGAAAATTACCCACAAAATTTTGCAAATAGCTCTGCCTTATTGTTGAACCAACTCAAGAGTGCCTTTTATTCGATATCTTTCCAAATCATGGTCGAAGATGTGATCATCTATATTTGAGATTTGGGTGGCCATCAATCACACGATCGGTTTTTCGGTTTACTTTGAAAATTGGGGAGAGATGAAGTATCCTGAAACTGACGAGTTTTGCTGAAAGTTGGATAACTTTGTCATAATGCCTCCATCTTTTATGGAATGATGGAGGGATGGCGACATTATGACTTTGTCCTGCGACATTATTCGAGTTTACCTGCTTACTTTTTCACATAAAATTTAAAAGGTTAGATGTCTGAAGGCCAACTGACAACTAAAATATTCACAAAAATTGCACATTCAATAAAAAAAAGTAATTCCAGGAAGATCTCTTTTCTGCATGGCAATTTTTTTAGCATGCACTTTATGCCAGAATCGTTCCAGCACAGTTTTGGTTTCTATGGTTCTGATTTCGATATCCGAGCCCCAAAGTTGATTATCTGACCAATCCCTCGTCGGTATTCGAAGGATTTCTTTTTGACTCAAGCCCTGTCATGAGCATAAACCAATAACTGGGGCTCGCAAAAATCCAAATTGAAGGACATCATTGATGTCCTTCAATTTGGATTTGGAAACTAATTTGGACAAAAAAAAATTGGACAAAATTGTGAACGGCGGCAATGGAATTATTCGTGAAAAAAAAATTCTGTGGGGTCCGTCGCAAGCAGCGGTGACAGCCACCACCAATTTCGAGCTTTTCGTCAAGATCACGGGAATCACCGGGTTCAAAAAGGTCTCGAGAGTTTGCCAGGCCATACATTTTCATCATATTTTGGGTCAGAAAAATGCCACTTTTGAGAATCAGAGCTCACGTCAACTTGCAAATGACCAAAGTGCAATGTCCACGCGCGCACGTAAAACTGCCTTAAAATTCTCAAAACCTGACCTGGATGATTTCCCATTGGCAACGTGCCGTCGGGTGTTCCCATTGCCAGAACATGTGTCAAAATGGCGTTTTAAGAAAGTGTAAACTGAGGAGGTGGTATTCTGATCGTGAACGGTTGGTTTATATCGCAGTCGCAGTCAATCGCATGTCGCAGTCAATCGCAGTAAGAAAAATCTTCAAACATGTTCCATTCTGCAAGCGCCAAATCGAAGAGTCGGAAAATTTTACCACATTTCAGCAACACGCAATTATTCGCACCAAGCTGTCTCACAAACCGGACTTGCCACATTGGTGATTGCAAGCGATTGTAAAAACAGCTACCCAAAAATAAGATAGCTGGCCTACATGATTGATAAAATTGTGCGATGATTGACGATTTGTTATTGATTGGATCATATTTTATAGCTGTGTTATTTGTCTGTGGACGAGCTTAGTGTTGTGTATGTTCGAGCTCATCATCTGACACCGGACTCAGAAGTAAGCCACTATAGACGAATAACCCACATTAAGCTGCTCCATAACAGTAGGTTATGGCAAAAGGCAAAAGGTTTCCGTTGAAAGTACAGTGTGGCACACGATGTCATGTGAAGACAAATGGTGGGCCCAAAATGAGACCCCAAACGCGCCAAAAAAGCACTGGCAACTTTCACATCACGTGGCAGAAAAATACGATGATTTTGCGATTCGATAAACGGAATAAGCTAACAGATATTTACATGGTCAATAATGAAGAAAAAGTGCTGTCCTGACGGAAAAAAATGAATCCATATGGGGTGTAAATTTTTGGGTCATTTGAAAATGCCCCAAGTTATGCACGTTTAAAAATCAAGAAAATGGTTTCAGGGTATACGGTGTGTTTTAAATTAAGTCGCCGCCCAAGAAATGTGACATTGATACCGCGTCTCATGCCACTTGCCAGTCAATATGTATTGAACAGAGCTGCGCATCTCTTGTGCTACTTTGCAGCTTTTTTGCCAAAGAAGTGAATATGCGTAAAACGGCACCTGTGCTTCACACCAATTTGGAACGCTTCCCTTGCGCCCCTGAATGATGGTGTTAAAATTTGACGGTACCTACCGATAACAGGAGACTGGTCCATATTTTTGAAAACAATGTAATGGGTAATAAAAAGAAATTGGGGTTCCAATGCAAAACGTTGACCTTGGTGTTCCCATCTGAAGGCGCCTTGCCACCACTCTCGTATATTGCGACTGGTCGAGGTTTTTTATTGCATGAGCTACATCCCGTAGACCAGTCAAAACAAACCCCGGAGAATATGACACCGTTCGAGATGAGAACGGTAACTGTTTCGCAAAGCGAAGTGTAGGCAGCAACATAGGAGTGAACCTTCGACCACAAAGAACGGGTGGTCCTTCAATGCGAGATTGTCAGAATTTGTTGTCAGACAAAGGATGGCATATTTCGAACACAGAATTTTCAGAGACGTGGGTTTGTCGATTGAGAAAACAATGACCACAGATGAGTTGCTAAAATAAGACGTGAAATTGTCTCACTAAACTGGAAGCTTTTTATTTTGAAACCAAATTCGCGCAGTCTCGCATTTGAAGACGCACGCGGTAGAAATTTCAGCAAAAACAAAACAATTAAAACCCCATAAAAGATATCATCTCATCAAACCCCACATGGGGGTTTCGTTGTGGACCTGTGGAGCAACCAGAGACCTGTGGAGCAACCATCGTTGTCTGGCCTGACTCGTGAGTACTTTGAATTTTAATTTCATATCGGTATATTTCATTCAAGGCCGACAGTGAAGACCGCAAATTGCAGCAAGACGTCTCACAGGTCTTTCCCCGGTGCTACCGGGCAGCATGGCCCACTCTGGCTCAGTGGCCAAAAAGGCGGGACGAACACATCAAGATGTGGAGGAATGTTCTAAACAAATGCAAAAAAATGAAAAATGAAGACCGGAAGATCAAATATTGCGGGACATACTCGTAGAAGTACACACCCTGCCCCAGCAGCGAAAACTATGCTTGTAAAAAATGAAATATCAAGAGACCCACACCAAATGCGATCAAAAAATATCTTGTTGAAGAAAAATCCCAAAATGTTTTGAACATCTACAGTGTCAATACGGAGCCATTCAGAATAGCCGGGCCATAGGAGAGTTTTTCAGACTTTTGAAAGCACGGGGCAATCTAATTCCCCATTTCACATGCGCCGCAAAACACATTTCACGAAGGGATGCATTCAACGGCGCTTACTAGTTGGGGAATAACATTGCCCCGTGCTTAAAAAGTCTGACAAAAATCTCCTATGGCACGCGTATTTAGAATGGCTGTGTATATCAATCTCTATGCATGCTTTCACATGCAGGTACAGTCGCAGAAACAATAATGACTCCATAATTTGGAGAGCTTCGTTTGAATATGGCATGGTATTTCATGGGCTGCCCTTGATTCTTTTCTCGCCAGTGCTCGAACTCTTCTTCGAATTTATCCCGTCCCAATATCTTTCAACTGCTCTTTCGGCTGCTTTTTTGACAATTGACTCCAAGTTTTTGATCTGTGCTTCAGTTCCCGACATTCGCCTCAGCAGAACCCTGATGACAATGCGGAAGATGAGCAGTTGAAAGATCTCGTGACGGCCGAATTTCGAATTTTGAAGAAGAGTTCGTAATGGGCCCCTACATCTGCAAAATTCCTTTGCTTTCCTGCCATGCGGGTTGCGTTCTATAAAAAGAATGCCGATGTTTTGTCTCGATGTCAGCTGGAAATCAGAAGGAAATTATTGAAGATTGTTCCTCCCCAGTGTATCTTTTCTCCTGGAGTGTTGGCGAATACCCGAAGATAGACCTAATTTTCCAAAACCTTATGCCGGTAGACGTTAGGAAGGCATAATTCGACGTCGTTCAGAACGGATTAAAGTGATCTCGGACGTGTTGCTTGACCTATGATGATGTCAATCATTGCGTTTGCCAACATTTTCTATAGAAGACCTACATAAAATCTGACTGCCCATTTAACTCTGTTGGGCGTCATTTTATTGCTTTTGTGAGTGTATCTATATATATACATGCGAGAGGCATGGGGATGGTGTCGAGGAGCATGTTCCGCAGGTTAACGATAACAACTGAAAAAATTGGCTGAAAACTGATTTGAAAGCCAACGCTGGCCCTTGAGCATGCAAGGTCAAGGTCCACCTCTAGAAGAGTTTTGAGCTCCATTGAAATTTCCATTGAACTCCATTGAAATTTCCATTGAGCTCCACTGAAATTTCCATTGATCTCCATTGAAATTTCCATTGAGCTCCATTGAAATTTCCATTGAGCTCCATTGAAATTTCCATGGAGGTTCATTGAAATTTCCATTATGAGCTCCATTGAAATTTCCATTGAGCTCCATTGAAATTTCCATTGAGCTCCATTGGAATTTCCATTGAGCTCCATTGAAATTTCCATTGAGCTCCATTGAAATTTCCATTGAGCTCCATTGAAATTTCCATTGAGCTCCATTGAAATTTCCAATGAGCTCCACTGGAATTTACATTGAGCTCCATTGAAATTTCCATTGAGCTCCATTGAAATTTCCATTGAGCTCCATTGAAATTTCCATGGAGGTCCATTGAAATTTCCATTATGAGCTCCATTGAAATTTCCATTGAGCTCCGTTGGAATTTGCATTGAGCTCCATTGAAATTTCCATTGAGCTCCATTGAAATTTCCATTGAGCTCCATTGAAATTTGCATTGAGCTCCATTGAAATTTCCATTGAGCTCCATTGAAATTTCCATTGAGCTCCATTGAAATTTCCATTGAGCTCCATTGAAATTTGCATTGAGCTCCATTGAAATTTGCATTGAGCTCCATTGAAATTTCCATTGAGCTCCGTTGAAATTTCCATTGAGCTCCATTGAAATTTCCATTGAACTCCATTGAAATTTCCATTGAGCTCCATTGAAATTTCCATTGAGCTCCATTGAAATTTCCATTGAGCTCCATTGAAATTTCCTTTGAGCTCCATTGAAATTTCCATTATGAGCTCCATTGAAATTTCCATTGAGCTCCATGGAATTTCCATTGAGCTCCATTGAAATTTCCATTGAGCTCCATTGAATTTCCTCCGTTGAAATTCTCCTGCCAAGCTCATGATGGTTATTGTCCTTTTCCTTCCCCGCACCTCAGCCAAGTTAAAAATGTCCCTAATCTGGGAAAAAGCCTAACAATGTTTGATTGTTTCAAGGATAGGTGCTCATTTCAAAATTTATGATGGCCCAGAATCAAGCAGAGTTGCCAATTGCCAAAAATGTGCCTGCTGTAAAAGTAACACTTTTTCGACCTTGTCGGGTGCAGGCTATCGGTATTGCTGCCTGCAGTGGACAATGATCTCACCAACAAAAATGCTCATCAAAATATCAGTTTGTTTTTAGGGGCCACACGTATCCTGACACCCCCTGAAACGCGACTGTCTGAAGACAATGAAATAGGTAAATCACTTTCGTCATTCCTCAGTTTCTTGCGCCTGTCATTTCGAACGATGCGGAATGAAGCAACGAATAACCGAAAAATCCCAAACAAAAAAAACATCAGCGGTTTTGTCTTCCGGGATAACGCAAACAGGCACAGCACAAGTGACAGTGCTTTGCGGTGAGAGAGGGCTCCGGGGGCAGAGGGGGGTAGAGGGGGGCAAAGGGGGCGATTACGATCAGGACAAGGAAGACACACACAAAATCAACGGCGTCATGCCTTTTATTGGCGGATGGATGGCTGGATGGATATGTGCTTAAGTGCGGTAAAAAGTAGCATCCCGTTCCAGTTCCTGGATTTCAGGCGTGTATACAGGGTCGTGGAAAAATCTTGCGATCCGTTTCTTCACAGAAGCAGAATTTTGTGTGAGGCAATTTCCCGCAAAATCTTCTGAAACGGCTGCAGAATGGGTTGAATTTCTGCTGCTCGGATGAAAATGAAGAAATGGACAAGTTGTTTTCGATGAACTCAGCAAGAACAAATTCCTACCGGACATTTTCTTATTCCCCACACATGTAGATGAAGCCGAAATCGCAACTTTTGTTGTCAACAGGCACGCAACACATTTAACATCAAGCTATTGGCGGACGCCAAAAGAAAGCTGTAGGTCGAAAATAGGTGTCTGAGCAATATTCGGTGAGAGTGCCCACAGGTGGTTAGATCAGCGTTGGGAAAGGAAACTTTCTTCAACTTCATCTTCAACTTCAAAATATGTCTGAATCTCGATTCAAATCTTGTTTTGTCGCTTCCCATTTCCAAGGTTTCCCTTCCAAAGGCTTGCTCTGTTCTTTCCCATTTGAGTTGACGCCTGGCTTTCATTAATTGTCATTTTTATTTGTGGGCTCTCTTCAAGGGGGTTTAACTCTTCCATGGGAGGGTGATGTTTCATTGACAAGCTGCAATCAATGATGTTTGGATTCTAGAATGAGTGAATGATAAAGGAACGTATATCATATCCAAGCATCTCACATCAATCTCACTGCGTGGATCATTTATCCAATCATCTCATATCCGTCATTTTGTGAATCGAAGATCCATAATCGTCTCTCTCAACCATTTCATTGTGTGGATCTATATTTCATTTTGTGTGTCAGGAATGCCGAGGCTACGAGATGGTAGAAGCCGGCCGGTACCTATTCCTGAAATCTGCTGGTGGTGCTGAAATCTGAGTAGTGGCGATAAATCTACCCAGCCTCCTCGCGGACTTCTCATTTTTCAAATTCACGGAGCAGCAAGTATTTTGGGCCACGCTGTATTTGCCCGCATGTGAAGCGGCAAATCCCGTTGTCTGTCTGTCTCACGTCCTTGATGCATTTATTTTTATTTCGCTTAAGTTTTTCGTCATTATTAAATGCTGATGCAAAATGTGAAAAAGGCGTTTTGCAGCAGTGAAGTGAGCTGGATGGGCGAGTCGAGTCGAGTCGACTCGATTTGATTTGATCGAGTCTTGTCTTCCGCGAAATATCGCTTCTCCTGATATTTCCCGTTGTGGGAAACAGCGAACCAGACACGAATTCAGTCAGACCATTATACGGCAATGGATGGCCACTGTCAGCGCCATCTATATTGGAGTTGGCATGATGGGGACAACCGCACCGCCCCTGCCATCCTGACCCGGACAACTTTTTTCAGCGAAACCTTTTTTTGCTTTTTTCGTGTAGAAAGGATCACTCCTTCAACAGTTACCAGAGTTGAACCTTGTAAAGCGAACCTTCCGTCAATGAGTCCATCCAACTTCTACTTCGTCCTCTTGCTCACCGCACGCCGGGGTTGTTGGACTCTAGGAATAAAACGGGGTCAACTCTCAAGACCAATGATACAACACCCGCTTTGGCATTGCCACAAGGAGACAACTGGGGAGCTGCATTTGCACTGTCAAAAAAAAAAACTCTTGATGACATGGAATAATCCTCTTGGTACTTTTGTCATCCACCCCATTTTAGTGTAGGCATGCCACATTGCGCAAAGGTTATGAAGGAAAACTTTCGTTTCTGTGGACGGAAAGGACTTGCGAAATTTCAACAATTGCTATTTACGAGAATTTGAATTGTTTAAAAAGCAAAGCATTTTAATCTGTTCTGCGAAAACGTTGTGCTGCCACAAGAATGACTTTACAGAAAATTCCAACAAATCCCGAAATTCCCAACCAACGGCGCAAATGAAGTGAACATAGTTTTTTGACATCGCTTGGTTCAATGCTATCTTTGTTTGGAAATGGCCAACGCAATTCATCCCCTGTTGTTGGCACGCACGCCCAGACCGTCACTGAGGTATTTGTTGTGAATGAAGTTTTGAAGAAATTTGAACCTCATGCAGAACGTGCCATTGTCATGGCGCTGCATTGTTCCTTCGTCTGCAAAAATCGCAACCCTTCATGATTTCGTCCCTTTTTTCAAGCACCCCAGAAAAATCCGAGCTAGGAAAAGAAGAAAAAAGTGATCAAGTATCAAGATATAAGATATTGCAACACCCATATGTGGACCATTCAGTTATTGGATTGTCCTCCCAACAGGATCATCCATAAGTTCCGGAACCACCTTGAGTGGGCGAGGCATGTCTTCCATGCTGAGAACCATCCTCCAAACATTTTGGATTTTCATTATGTCCAAGAAACAGTGAAAATAGACCAGTTTTTGGGTGCAAAAAAGTCCAAAATGTAAGTACGACAGTTCCCGGCAGAGAAAATACACCTCGGGAATTCGAGGTTTTCCCGGGTCTTATGGATGACCCAGTAGCGGAGCTCGATCCCAACAATGTCATCAACTTTTGGGGCCTTTTAATATCAGCATCGTTCCTCACCATTGTGTTAGTCGGCGCACAAAAGGTATAGGAACTCTATAGAAGTGTGTGCTCAAAAATGGCCCGGAACAAAGGCACTTTGAGGCTTCTTTAGCATGAATGCAATGACGTAAGCTGGACAACTGAACACAAATCTTCGCTTTTAAAGCATGGAATTATTGGATTACAAGGATGACGTTCTCTGCCCTTTCAGAGATTTTCCAGGAATCGCTATTTCATTGCAAAATTTGGCCAGCAGGATGAGCAAGAATACCATCGCCAAGATGAGACCAGTGATTTTCAGCAAAAGTTGGACAGAACCTATTTGTGATGTTTTTTCGCATTTCTCGCAACTCACTTCAACTCAAACCACTAATCAGCGCTGTATTCAACGCCAAGCTCATGCCTGTAGGCATACGCCGGGAAGCTAATTTACAAACCCTGCCGCGACTTTAGATGGCAGGTCGGGGCCCCAAGCGAGCATTGTTTTTTCCGAGAGGGGACAGGGTTAGGTCAGGTTCAGATAGCTTAATGAAAGAAAAAAACAATATTTTTTTCTTGCGAGTGAAAAGGGGCCCAATCGAGCATTCTTGCACAAAACGCTCTCTGCCATCTGAAGTCGCGGCAGGGTTTGTAAAATCGCCGCCGGGAACAACAAGTATGTCTGTTTATAAATCCATCCAATGCCCAACTAAATATTCAATTAATGTTCATTAAATTCCGCCATTTTTGTCAACCCTGTAGAATTGATGAAAAATTTGAAGGTAGATGCATGGGCGATGTGATAACTTCCCTTACAGCGCAAATTTGGTGGAGACAGTGGCGCGGAAAAATAGGATCCAAGAGCAAGACAATCGAAATTCGATGAAAGGAATTTTCTTGAGATGTCTTCATGTCAGAGGATTTGATTTCTCATTTTTCTCGACGAGAAATTTCTATTTTTATTGTGCATGTCTTTGGGGTAAAAGACTTGCAAGGAAAAAAAAATAAACACATATTTCTTGGGGCACACATTGCCCCTGAACGCATCCAAGAATTTGATTCCTCCTTTTACTGACATGAAAATTCATATTTTTATTGTGAAATAATTGTCTTTGGAGGCGGAATATCGCAATGAAAAAACAGACGCGTTTCTTTGAGAAGTGCCACCATCAAAAAATTTGATTTCTCCTTTATATATCCCGGAGGCGGATTTACAAACCCTGCCGCGACTTCAGCTGGCGGAGAGCTTTTGGGCAAGAATGCTCGATTGAGGCCCTGTTTTCGCAAGAAAGAAAAATATGTTTTTTCTTATATACCTAAAGGTATCTGAACCTGACCTAACCCCTCTCGGAAAAAACAACGCTCGCTTAGGCCTCGGCCTGCAATCTAAAATTGCGGCAGGGTTTGTAAACTGCGGCGTCCCGGACGCGTATTTTATTAATCTATACGAATTCGGCAATGTCCCGATTTGGCACTTGGACAAAAAAGCAAAATAAAGCGAACCTAACCTAACCTAACCAACCTAACCTACCCTAACCTAGCCTAACTAACCTATCCTAACCTTACCTGACCCATTATCTATGTTCAGAGCGTTTTCTTGCCTTTTTTATGGCTCGGGAAATTTACATGCGGTTAGATGGAAAAGTGCCAAATTCGTATAGATTAATCAAATGCGCGTCCCGGACCCGGAGCGAAAATTCACAGCTTCTTTATTGTATTGATTGATTCGGTCTTTGGGTGCAGGTGATCTGCAACTTGCAAGCTGCAAATGCAGAAAATGTCACTCCTAAGCCTCCAATAGTCTAAAAATGTGACATAAGAAAACGCAAATTTTTATTTTGAACGATGCAGTGCTCGGGGCTCTAGTCTGGGAGGAAAAAGCAAGGCACGTTTCTTAAAGAAGGTCCCACCATCCAAAAATTTGATTTCACCTTTTAATTTCTCGGCGCGTAAATTCATAGTTTTAGTTGATCTTTGAGATCTGCAAGTTAACAGCAGACACAATATATCTTGGACAAGCCCCACCGTCCAAAATTTTGATTTCTCCTTTTTCGAGACAAGAAAATTTAAATTTTAAGTCTGTTATTGGCTTCCATGGAAGCCACCAAGGGTCTTGCACCCTTCAAGGGTTTTCAGTAAATTTCAGCAAATAAACACTAAAATTTTTGTTTCAGTCAACAAAAGAAAGGCTGAAGTTTCAGAAATACGAGTTTGGAAATTGCTGAAATTGAACCAAAATGCTAAAAAAGATACGCAAACTGAAACTTAAAAATTTTCCAAATCCACAGTCACAGGGTTAATGCGAATGAATCGGTCTGGGATAGAAGAACTGCAAGGGAAAGTAGACACATTTCTCCAAGAAGCCCCACCATTCAAGTATTTGATTTATCCTTTTTATCGGCGCAAAAAATCACAATTTTATTGTGAATGATTGAGCCTTTGGGGGTAGAAGATCAGCAAAAAATACAGACATATTTCTTTGGGTCCTGCAGCATTCGAAAATTTGATTTCTTCTTTTTTTCGACAAAAATTCATATTTTATTGTGAATGATTCGGTTCAAAGGGGGGAAGATAATTCATAGGAGGTAGAAAATCTGCAAGGAAATGCAAGGAAAAAGGATGCATTTCTACAAGAAGGCCCCACCATTCAAAAATTGGATTTCTGCTTTTTCTCGGCGCGAAAATTCATAATTTTTATTGTGAATGAATTGATATTTGGGGGCAGAAGATCTGCAACGAAAAGGCAAATATATTTCTTTGGACCAGTCCACAGCATTCGAAACTTTGATTTCTCGTTTTTCTCGATGAAAAATTCATGTTTTTATTGTGATTCGGTTTTCAGGGTGGAACGAAAATTTTTTTTTTACTTCATATTTTTTATTGTGAGTAAGTTGGTCTACGTGGGGTGATGTGCAAGGAAAAAGTGGGCACATTTCTTTGGATAAGCCTCTCGCCATGCAAAAAATTTGATTTCTCCTTTTTCTCGGCGAAAAATTCACTATTTTATTGTGAATGATTCAGTCTTTGGAGGCGGAAGTACAGCAAGAAAAAAGCAGAAAAAATTCTCTGGGCATGTCCTCAGCATCAGAAAATTTGATATTCTATTTGATATTCTTCATATTTTTATTGTGAATAATTTTTTTTCTTTCAATGTTACAATTTTCAAGTTTGTTTTACAATCGTTTCAAATGCAGCAGCAATTGACAGTGGCAAAATTTATCAAAATGTTTTCAATAAGAAAAGGAAATGATTCGATTCGG